>VZSZ01004493.1:30615-61276 GCA_013398815.1 Ibidorhyncha struthersii | reverse complement strand
TTTTTTTTTTTTTTTAAAAACGAGTACCTAGAAGCAGAACAACTCTTGAGGTAGTTAACACAACCTCTAAAACGTAACTGCGCTGATATTCAGACTCTTTTTAAAAAGAATTGGTGTCATCAGCCCAGTCTTCATAACTTACTGGACAAAGGCACTTCAAATCTGGGGTTTAAACCTTTCAAAGCTAATTCTTGTGCCTGTAACTTTAGGTCCTACAATATCTAGCACATTCTGGGGACATTTCAAAAGAAAATGAGCAGCTTCTACAAGCCAGTACTTTGCAATAGCATTAAGCTGCCAACCTGTTTGGAAAACCTGAGAAGAGTTAGGATTTAGTTACAACAGGCGCCTCGCACGAGTACCTTTTTGCAGTGCCGTGTGTGGTACAGACCCAGATGCCGAGTTGTAATTTAAGCTTCTCGGCACAACAACAGAAGGGCACACACCCCATAGCCCTGGCAGCCCCAGCCAGTACTCTCAAAGTTAAACTTTGACTGGCATGAACCAAAAAGGAGGCAGGGCCTTAACACAGTGCCGTGCCAGCCAGCAGGACCCTTCACCTTCACCGGAACCGCAGCCGAGCCCTGCTGGCACAAGCCTTTTGTGCATACTCTTCCGAAAACATCGTGGGTGCTCACGATCAAAATAACGAAGCCTGGGAAAATTACCCAACTGGAGGAGGTTGCACATACTGGCCTGCAACCTCCTCAACCCTCCCAGATGAAAATAAAAATCCCAAACTGGATATAACTGCTAGATAATCTCAGGGGGGCAGCTGGGAGCTATAACCAGCCCCCCAAGTCGCCTGCTATTTGCTGCCTCTCGGGGAAGGCAATATTTCTGCAATAGGCAATTGGAAAAGAGGCTGTAGTGATTTTTATCTTGCCCGATTCTTATCTACCCTTGCCTTTCCTCCACACCTTATTCTCCTTCAGACCCGGCAGGGCAACCGAGCCTCTCCTCCACATGTGTTGACATGGCTACAAAACCTGTTTGCAGCATACCACAGAGGCTGCGGCTCTGGCCTCTGCTTTCACCTTATTAAAAATTGCTGCATTTCCACGTTCAATGTCCTCAGATTAGAGGGGCAGTTTGCCAACACAAACACTTGCTCTAAGTGCCCAGAAAGGGAGAAAGCAAGCTACCCGAAACTCGGTCTCTGCTCACTTGTCCGTAAAAAAGTTCCCGCTGCCTCCTGGTTGGTGACGCTAAAGGCAATTGGTTGACAAACGCAGCATCTGCAGGGCAACCTTGCTGACCATTGACTGGGATAAGCACTGTTGCTTTCCAACAAGGTCCCCCATGGAAGCTTCCGACTTCCGTAGGAGAAGGCTCTCGACACACAGGAGTGAATGGTTTGAAGACTGGGGGGAAAAAAATGTAGAAAATACCCTCCACCCGAAGGTCACCAATGAACCCCGCAGTCTCCTCACCTGTGCTGGTGAGCGTACTCGTCAATGATCTGAAGAGAGAGGTGAATAACAAGATGACACAGCAGTTATTCAAGGGAGTAAAAACGAAAGCTGACCCTGAAAACTCACTTAAGAATCTTGTAATTCCAAGAGACTGGATGTTAGAAAATAATTAAAAAAAAAAATTACCCATAAAGTGCAAAAAGTGACGGAAACACCTTGATCTGATGTGTACAATGATGCACTCTGAGCCAGCTGTCGCTGCTCAGGAAAGATGTCACAGGGCTGTCTGTTTTAACCCCGAGACCATGTCAGCTTGGTGGCTCAGCAACAGATTTAAAAAAAAAAAAAAAAAAAAAAAAAGAGCAGCAACAAAGATGATCATCAAGGCCTCGCATTTATCTGCTGTGCTTCCCCAAATCTGCCTGTGGTTCTGGCCCCCCCTCCACCCTCTGTCAATAAGGGTATTTCCACCACGGCAAGCTCACAGGGCCACGGTCAGGACAATCAAGGACACGTGATGGCTTCTCAACAACAGCTAATGAAACAGCCTGGGTCTCTCCAGCCTGGAAAAGAGACAATGGAAGGGACCATGAAGATGGGAAGAGAAGTAGTCCACTGAACCTTGAGTCCTGTGGGAACGTGAGTAGGAAGAGATTGTTCTTTTGGTATCCTTCAGAAGAGAAGATTGTGAGGCATTCACTGGAACAGGCTCAGAGAAGGTTCAAACAGAACAGGAATATATCTAGAAAGGACGCGGTCTCCAGAGTCAGGCTATTTCACCAATGAAAAAACACGTCCCAAACCATCGAGCCACTGGTCTGTCAGAGAAACACTGTCTTCCTCTGAAGCCTGTTGAAACCAATCCAGATCCAGTATTTGTTTTTGCGGGGAAACTATTGAAAACATGCCCAGTAGCCACATAAGAGAAATGAACCCAAAACTAAAGTTGTGGGAACAGGGAGTCCAGTAAGAAACTCTGTTTCAACACGCCCTCAAACGCTCAATTAGAGAAATTTGTGCCGCACGTACTAGAGCTTTGCGATTGCTATGGCGGTCGCGAAGTCTTGTGGTTTCACTGCTTGGATAACAAAATCATTAATCATGACCATAATAGTAGTTTTTTAAAACCCGTGCAACACATTTCCTTTTGCAAGTGAGCTGTGCATATCTGAGCAAGCACACATACCGCATGTTTGATACGGCCGCTTTGAGAAACGACATCGGGCTTGTACATGCAAATGATTGCACTGGGATCATTTTAAAAAAAAAGTGTCCCTATTTCCCCCTCAGACTTTCAGAAGTGACTCATTAAATTAAAAAACCCTAGTCATTAGTAAAGAAGATTATGTTAATCATTTACTGCAGTTTACTTCTCATTGAAATGGATTTGTTACACAAGAACGGCTGGCTAATCAGGTGCCTAAGTAATATTCTGAGATAAGCATCTATCATAAAAATGGCTGAGAAAAAGAAAGCCTTCTCCTGCTCCTGAACTGGACTGATCACCTTGCCTCTAATGGTTTTACAGAATAGGTTCACCTCGTGTGATGCAACATCTGAGGGGGACTACCAAAAAGGAGAAAGATTCGTCTCCTAATTATGAAGCAATACAATCTGCGGCAGCTTGTCAGAAATCGGTTGCCAGAGGGGAATTATGGAGTTCCGTCACTTGTAACTTCCCGATGTGCTCTCAGCCAGCTAAAGCATTCGCAAGTTTGCTGTCAAAAATAATTGTGGGTCAAGCAAGACAAGATACTTTTTTTTTCCCCCCTCTGGGATTTTAATGGTTACATGAGGCAGAGAGAACAAGGGGGAACAGAAGTATTGTGATGTTGAACAATTAGTTTTGCAAGTAATGGTCCTAAAGGAATCGAAAACCTGTGCCAGCCCAAGCACCCCTACAAGCCGAGCTGCTCTCTATTGCCATGCTCCGCTTTGCTCGTCTCCCACTGCTGTGCAAGCCCGCTCACGGCATCACCCGTATCTGAGGAGAACTGTCGAGACGCAGCATGGAAGAGCAAAAATTGGAGGGGGCTCAAGCTCTCATCTTTACCAAGGCAGCCTCCTGCAACTGCCAAACCTCCTTGCAGCAGCTTCTGCGTTCACTTCGGGAAGCCTGGACATGTTGAAGAGGAGCCCACGGCCATCTCATCATCTGAAAAGACATCCTCACCATTCCCAGGACAAGAAACCCAGCTCCCTCACCAATTCACAGCTTGAGGATGAGCCTGGAAAAATGACAGCCAGCAAGCTGCATCCTTCCCCCAGCCGTAGCCCAACCACCTCCAGCTGAGACCGGTGCGACGAGCTCCCTGCAGGCAGCCGGAGCCCTTTGTTTGTGTGTTCTGCCCAGGTGTGATCCCCTTGGGAGCCCCGGCACAAGCCAGCTCTTCTTCGCTTGGCCCTTTTTCATTCGCTGGAATAAGGGGAAATGCAGCTGTGCTATCAATATGGAAAGGAAAAATGATAAAGTCGGCGAAACAGTACAGCAAGCAAGCAGTACTGAGCCGAGCGCCAGTCTGAGCGTATCTGCAGAGCCTCTGCTGTTTATGAACTTTACAAAAAGGAAGTCTGAGAGCTATTTTGGACACACAGCAAAGAAACTTCCACCTTTCCAAAGAAATTAAGATAAAATATAGTCTCACAGAACTCCCTCAGCTTAATCTTGCCAGAACAAGTCTTTCCTTTCCCTCTCCAGCTTTTTTTTTTTTTTTAAGCCTAAAGAGATATAGCATTTTTGAATTTCACAGAACGGGGAAGAACGAAAATCCTAATTTTTGTCTCAAAACACCTCTTTCTCTCTATTCAAGAAAATTAGAAGAGGAAACAGTTGACATTTTCCATCCACCTCTAAGTGTGCCCCCTATATTCAGGCCCGTCCACTTCAAAGTGTGCTTAGATTATCTAAGTATAAAGAAAGAAAAAGGTTCAGTGTGAAAAATCAAGAGAGATTTGAGACTCCTGTCTCCTGAGCAGCAGCTTTTAATTCATCATGGCAAGATAAAGCCAGGGAAGAAAATGCTTTCGTCAAATTTCTGTTTGTTTCCTATCACTGGAGGCAAGACAGAAATTGTGTTGAAGAAAACCCACTTCCATACGTTTTCGAAACGTTTTGACACTCTCATCCATTGAGGACCGCTGGAGCTGAATCTAGTCCTATTCCCTCGCAGAGAGCCTGGAGGAAAAGCTTCACGTTAGATCATATTCCAGTACAGTTAGTTCAAAGACAAACGAGCTGTACACAACCATTACAATAAGCACGGATTCATATTTTTCTAAAACCAGAAGAGGACTATAATTTCTCAAATGTTTGGACTGTTTCCTAGTCACCACTTACACAAATACCAATATAAAGTGCAGAAAGCCAAGCTAGTTTTACTGCTACCTTTTTTATTGTTAAATGTTGTGGTTAGGGCTTTTAGTACCAGAAAGATGCTGGTAGCTGTGCTGTCTTAAGTCAGCAAAACTTAAGGAATGTTTACAGGGATTCGGTGCACAAGATCATCTCTATTAAGCTAATGCTAAACCCACTCCTGGCATCATCGGTCAGTTCTGCATGGACCACAGATGTGGCTTAACAGCTCACTTTGAGGAGTAAAAAGAATGTATGAGAATCAGACGATATGACAAATGCTCAGATGTGGTAAGGGGGAAAACCTCAGTGAGATTTTCCTGTTTCACTACTTGCCAGCGATACATGGCATCACGCAAAGAGAAGTGCCTGCAAAAGTCTGAGGAGGAGCAAAGACAGCACCCCATTTTGCTTGGGCTCAGCTCAGGACGAGTGGGTCCACGCGACATTTCCTTCCCATACGATGCCCCTGGTCTTGCCCTTACCGCACCACTGGGCTAGCATACCACTGCGATGGAAGGAAAAGCCTTTGCATCAGGTGCTTAGAAGGGAAAACCAGAATGTTATAAGGGGTGTGGGGGGGTGTGGGGAACCTCAAACCACAAGCCCCAGTTACTGGGGCTGCTTCCCAGGCAGCACAGCAATCCCACCGTAGAGCGGTGAGAGCGGGATGGCTCTGCCTACCCGCGAAGTGCCCTTGTCAATCTGCAGAGCCTCTCCTTACCAGGACTCTTACGTTTTCTTCTTCATTCCTGCAACTCCTCCTTGCTGCGGCCTGATTGGATTTCTCCATGTTGAGATGAGCTACATCGCTTCAGCGGGATCTTTTTACCTAAACCTGGGAACTGTTTAAACCAACTGATGACATCAAAACCAAAAACAGAGGCAAGCTCTTCCTTTTTGCACAAAGGGCTCTGTTAATCTGTTTATGCCTTGGAAATGACATCCCGGTGTGGACTACAGCGTTGTTGGGATGATCAGCTGCCCAATATTTGTGTTCGTACTGCTCCATGAAGATTAGCAAAGCCTCCCTCCTCTAATAAGTAATATTAACCACGTTACCACAGCTGTCCTCTGCGAAGGCCATGAGAGACAGCGACCGGGGTCCTGTATTGCTGTGGGGAGGCGATGGTGCCTGCTTTGCCATCCCATCACCTGCTCTGTGTGCATGCTTGGGTGGAGAACCATAGGAATCCAGCCTAAAACCATTTTCCTATCAGCTCCCTGAACCCGGCTGACCACCCGTAGAGGCTTGTGCCCTGATGGCACAGGAGGGTCCCCAGGAGAAGCAGCGGGCAGAGGTGGGGAGGGGGTCTGGAGAGGGAGGTGGGTGCCAGATCCTCTTTAAACTCTTCTGTCTTTGACCCACTTGTCATCAGCGTAGCTGCAATTAGTTTGGAAAGCGCTAGCTCCTAATTTTAAGACGCCAACAGGGAACTTAGCACATCCAGTGCTGCCGAAAAGCTCTCCTTTTGGAAGATGGGTACGGATGCTCGGAAATAAAGGAGCAAAGCTCAGCCGGGGGGTGTTAAACGCTGCACATGCACAGGGGATGGAGCATCCATCCTGGCAAGAGCCTGGAACAGATGGCTCCACATAACTGACCGCTGAATCTCAGTTCTTCTGTACAGAAATTTCCAAGGGGCAGAGGGGAGGAAGAAGGTAAGTTTGGGGGAGAAAACAATGCTAACAAAAATTAGATTAGCTAAGCTAAAAGAATCGGTGTACCTAATCAATCTTTCATGTCTTTGCTAGGTACAAAGTCAACACTTCAACCTCTACATTCAGCGACGCGCTCCTCCTATATAATACACCAGGTTACAAACGGGAGGGGAAAAACCAGTTAAATGCGAACTTCCCACAGCAGACTGATAGGATATTTTAAGAAGTCAGTTAGGGGTCATTTATTCACACAGTTATGAGCATCCACGTTATTTTAGCTGGAATCCATCACCAAAATAGAACCCAACAGCTGATGCAAACTTTTAAAATACCCTCTTCACATGCACTGCAAATATGTCAGGCTCCACTTAAAAATGCAATGGTACTTATTTACTTCTGCCTTTCCTTCTCCTTTTGCAGACAGAACTGGAGACAGATGAACTGCTCCCTATAATCACTTCTGATTTAATTTTCATAAAATATTTACAAGATACAGGGTGAGCAGACCCTTGGCAAAACACATTAGGCAGGTGAGGGAAGGAAACAGGGCTATTTAGATGCAGTTGTTTACAATGCATTTCTGTACTGGGCAGAGCTTCATTTTGAGCTCCCTAGACTCACGTATTCTGTTGTCCATCCCCAGTTACTACCAAACGCATGCCTGGGGGCAGGGCTAAGTACCATCCTGCAGTATTTTGTCAGTCAGAGGGTTGGGTTGTTTTGTTTTTTTTTTCCTGTTAAAGTGGTGCAAAGGGGAGCCTACCACTTTAAAGGAAAACCATTCTTGAAGCCTCATGTAAAAGCACATTTCATTGCTCGGCTTTACGAAACTCCTTGTTTTCCTTTCCAAACTCTCCAAAAAAGGAAACCCCAAACAACAACAAAAAAATCCATTTGAGAGGATGCAACCAAATTATGGTTAGACTAGCAAAACTCTGGCACGCACTCCAAGCATGCCTGAACTCTGTGTTTCATTTTTCTTTTCTACCTGTTACATGAGACAACAGATTCAAACCAGATTTGCCAGTGTTTAAACAGTACGTGGAAATCATAGGCTCCCTCCCCGAAAAGCACGGCAACATAGTCATTTGCCCCACGGTTCCGACTCAGCCCCCTTCATATCACTGCCAAGACAGATGCTCCAGCTCGGCAGCAGGAGCCGAATGCTTTCCCCCCTCTAAATTACGCCGAGAGGCTGGGATGCCGGCGCCCAGCACAGCTTTGCCTGCTCGCTCCAGATTCGTATCCCTCCGGCCCCACCAGTGCTGCCCCCATCATGTGCCAGGAGATTCCCTAATCCTTTTTGCAGTAGTGCGGGAAGTTGTCAATCATCGCTCTGTCCCCAGGCCAAGGCTGCCTTTTTCCAACCGCATTTACACCCCGTGCAGGGTCTACTCCACCTGTCTCCTTCAGAGGCAGTGCCCGGGGCTGGGCGAGACACCCCGAATCCAGCCGGCGTCCCCAGTGCCTCCTCCCATAAGCACCCCAGGACAAAGTGTTTTGTTCAGATGCAGCAGCAGCAGGAGAGACTGCGGCTTACAGGTATAGCTGCTTGCTGAAAGCAGCGACTTTCTTAGGTTGTATATTAAAATGATGGAAAAGGCCATTTTCTGTCTTTGCAAAATTTTCAAGCACCCTGTGGCCAAAAAAGGACTAATGGCATAACCTGAATTAAAGAAGGAACCTAATGAAAAACTACAGTAATTTCAACTATGTATTTTCAAGGGAAAAGTATAACATTTGGCCATAACACAGCCCCCTCAGCTATACTGTCATCTCCTTGCCTCAATTGAAGGATGAATTTTGCAGTAGCAACATGAAGGAGGAAAATGCCTTAAATACTAAGCCAGGCTCAGCCAGGAGTGCAAGAACCACCTTACTTGAACCGCCGGCACAAGCACAGCAAAGGTCTGCAGCGAAGCTGCCTTGCAGAAGGCGGTGTATCCACGGCCAGGGGTTACACGACGAATTTCAGGCAGCACGATGAATTTTAGCGGGGCGGCGGAGGTTTTTTGCCGCCTGCTTAGCCGATCACTCTTACGGTTTCCCTTGAGCCAGCACTTCTGCTCCTCCAGCCCTCCAGCGAGCTGGCTCGAGGAGCTAAACCACCGGAAAAGTATTCGCTTTCTTTTATAGGGCTAGTTTTTGGTTCACTTCCCTGGGCTGGCTCAGCACGGGGTCAGCCGTGCTGGTAAAAGGGGGACGGCGGGAGCCTCTCTCTGCTCAGCTGGCTCTCAGCAGCGCTGAGGCTAAAGACGCATCACTCAAGTCGCATCCCTCGGCTGTGGTTTCACATCAAATAACCCCCGCAACCTCACTCCTGCTCCCCCACACCGGCTCCTTCTCTTGGCACGGCCGGGCTGCAAAAGCAAGGTGGGGGGGAACCAAGCTGGCTGGAAGACAACTTGCTTTTAATGGGCGTCTTGCCTCAAAATCAGGTCCCCTTTACTTAATGCCAAAGAAATGCCTGGGGAACCACAGCTGAACAAAACCAAGGCCAAGGCAAGAAGGCCACAAACCCAGTCCACGAAGTTTCGTTGACAAGCCGAGGGAGGCAAAACCACCGTGCTGCAAACGCAAAGACCAGCTGTACTTGCAAACGCTCCTCCAGGCTGAGGGATCAGAGCTAGGCAAGGAATATAGCAAGGGCCACAGTGGCTGCTTTTGTGGAGGAACAGCAAAGCCCACCTTCAGCAAGGGGTCCCAAGGATGGCTTGGTCGGCAGCAAGCAGTTCGGGCTTCCCATCTGGATGCTCATCCTCCTGTTATCTGGGTTGCTGCTGTTGTCTGCGGGGCCGTGCGCTAAATCCAACTAGTAAGGCTGATCCAGGTTAAAAAATAATCCTCTTAAAAAAAGTTAAAAAATTTAAAAAAAAAAAAAAATCTCTTCCCTTCCATTCTACTGCATGTTAAGGAAGAGCAATTTCGTCTTGGCTATGTTTTGTTTCTGACACATTTGTGCCTTAAGCACACAAACGCACTAAAGCCTTCAGCTCCAGATGAATTGAAAGGGAAGACGCTCATAAACAGCTTCACACTTTAACTCATCACATAGTTTAAGTACATTACTACACAGCCAAATTATTTTTTCAGAAGACAAACACGCAGCTAACCGATTTCAAGTGTGAAACGGTGCTACAACACACACACATCACAAATTCATCAGCTAGAAACTACAGCGAGGAAGGCACCAGTCAATTCACCTTTGGACAAGGAATCCTACAGGCAAGTTTGCTGGTGCCCCTTCTCATCCCGAAGCCTCAGGTGACTGCGTATTACAAGAAATCAGGCTTTTGGTAATCTGAAGATTACTTAAATGAATGCAAGTCTGGTTATACATAACAAAATAATTAAATAGAGTGTAAAATCCAAAGAGCCGGCACACTAAAATATGGGACCATGTCATCATTTAAGCACAGGGAAAGGGGAGAGCAGGTGTTAAAAGGAGAAAGAAACAAAAAAAAAACCCCACACCTGACAAAAATCTCCTTTGAACTGCTGGGGCAAACTGAACAAAACCCAATACTTAACTGGTGCACAAATTACAACACTTAACAAGTTCTGGCAAGATACAGCTATAAGGAAACTTCCATCACAGCAGAAGATCACGTTTCAGTTTCCTGCAGGATGTATCCCAATCCCAGTGCAGGACCAACTGTGTTTCTATGTGGGAACAGTACAGAGCCAGAAAATACACTACAAAACCTTGAGGGGAAGAATTGTGACAAGAGAAATTGCTTACCCTCAGCAAAGTAGCTTGACACATCCAAGTCACTGCTGTAATTAGCTACGTAAGCACTACATGACAGCGAGACTTGGAATATCTGGTAGCAACACAGATATTTTCTGCTTAATAATTTGTTACCGAACGACAGATGCTCCTCACCTTGTCTTCACATGGACACCCCGAACACCCCAAGCTCTCAGTAGGCTGATATTTGCAGGAAAGGACAACTTCCCTTATTTGGGCTAACATAGAAAAATAAAATAAAATAAAAAAAATCACATCGTTTCGTTTGAGTCTGGTTTTGTGACTGCAAACACTTTCCTGCCTCGTCCACCAAAGCGCACATGGGTGCCTGTGACCGGCCGAATTTCCAACTGTGTTCCCATCATCTCCCCGCTGGCACGGTGGCAACCACCGGACCCTTGGGAAGCAGTGCAGTGCTGGTTGGGTGACCCCATTCCTGCCAGGGAACTGAGGAGTTCAAAGACTGCATGTAGTAAAACAACCAGACTGATGGTTTGGTTTAAAAAAAGAAGAAAAGAAAAGAAGGTTTGTCTGGTTTAAAGCCTTAGACTGAAATAGTGTCAAAGCAACTGAAGTTCAGTGCATTTGGGAATTGTGTTACACTGCATATTCCTGATCACTAGCAAGAAAAGCCTGCTTTGCCCACCAGAGATTGACCCAAAAGCAAAAAAATATGATAAATGTAACAGAACAATACATAAACTGTGCAAGACCTCTACTTCCCCCTTTCTTTTAAAAAAGCCAAATAGAGCTTCAAATCTACTCCCTGGTTCTCTCTCCTATCAGTTCCCCTTAGTGCTTCACTTCATTTACATCTCATGAATCTGTTATATTCAGAAGAATAAATAGATTCTATGTACTGCATACCTCCTAGTATTAATTAATACCTAATTTTCGTATTTCCTTCTGTCCACACGACCAGCTGCGAGTGAGCGAGGACAATCCATAGGCTGAAGTAGACAGTAATTGTCCCTACAGTTCTGAAGGAAAAGAGAAGAGCAGCCGCCACCCCAGATCACAGCAGCGATACCTCCATCTCAGCGACGATCGTGTTAAACGATGGGAGTGAGTATAGCATGCTTGTACTGGTAGAAAGAGTAAGAAAATAAGTGGGTTATTTTCCAGCATCACTTAAAAGAAACAGGAGGTCCTGAAGGAAAGGGAGAAACACAAAACCTGACAGCCAGAGAAAAAAAAAAAAAACACTTTCCACTTGTCTTTCCCTACTGAAAAATCTCTTTGAGCCTCAGTATGCATTCCCATTGAGCAACACGAATTTGCTGCAGGCAAAGTTAACCTGAAGAAAGGTGGAAAGAAAAGGAAATATCAAGAAGCTAGCCTTAAAATAGCTGGATATTCAGGATCTTTTCACTGTTTTAGTGGCATCTCTCCTGCCTCCTGACCCCTGGCATAAAAGCAGGAAGAATTCTGAGAAGCCCTGGTATTAATGGGAGGAAGAAAAAAACCCAATTAAACTATGATAAACCAACGACTTCAGACTACCTTGGTAGTCGACAGTCTGCTGGAACAAATGAACGCAGATTTCACAGCACTGAAGTGTGAAGAGCGAAAGCTGTGTTCAAATATGACGAGCGACTTAAGTTGGTGTCGCACTGACTGTTCAAGTGTAGGACAGGGACACCCAGAGCACTGCGTATAACTTGAGAGACCCAACTATAAAAAATATGTCAAAATCTTAGTCCAGTTCATTGCACAAAGCCAGGAAAGGCTTTTTTTTTTTTTTCTCTGGAGGAAGCCTGCTGTTGAGCCTGCTGGTTTCTGTGTGTGAATTTCTCTCTTCTTGGCAAGTACTATTTTTTTTTCCTTTTAAAATCTGAATGAGAATAGCTGTGGTTTACAATGCAAGCCCAGAATCCAGACATCAGAGGATGTGGCTAGCAGCAATGAACCCTTCGGCTGCACACGCACAGCACAGCTGGCTGCCGAGCAGGAAGAATAACATAGGTAAGGCCATCTAGTCCTATCGCTGTGACAATCCCCTAATCGCTTTGCTCAGCCTCACAGAGCAAACAAGCTGGATTTGCTCACGGTGACTACCTAAGCACCGCACCCCACCACCCCCGTACAGGGCTCTGCTCCTCCAAAGAGCATTTTTCCTTTCTGTTACTCTAGCTTAGCCCTCAGAAAAAGGAAATTGCAGTCTCTTGCGGCTCCTCAATCCCCGAGCGCAACTCGTGAAAGAAATAAATCCTGCAACCCAGTGCTTCTCTACTCTCGGCAACATCATTTTCCATGGAGGGGTGGGATGAGAGATACTCCAGCATCAGACAGAACTTACAAATATATTCCAAAGTAATTGGACTGGGTTTCTACACGTCTACTTTAAAGAAAAAGAGCTACAGTTGTTCTTTAAAAGAACCATCTGAACGTGGAACGACCAAGCCAGCAAGAAAAATTAGATTTAGTGTTTATCTAACTAACATAAATCTTATAAATTTTAATAGTGAGGCTGTAACACGCTTGAGGCCCACATGGGAGATGAAAGTAGGGAAAAGGTTTCATGGAAAAGGCAGCAGGGAGAAATCTGTTTTTTTAATTAGGAAACCAGAAGAGATGCAAGGAGGACTGTAACGTTAACATCTGCCACAATCTGCACCGCTACAGCGGAGAATGGGTAATTGTGTCTGTCTCTTAAACGACTGTCAGCAGCGTCCAAGCCACATGACAAACTTCCTAACTCGAACATCCCCCAGCACAGGAATACACGTTCACGCTGAGAAAAAGGCACGAGGGGCGCAGGATCGCTCCAAACACGCAACTTTGTAGCGAAAACATGAGTCTGAAGACTTTTGCTGGAAGTCGGAGAAGAAAAGCGGTGGCAGCAGCAAGATCTGTCCACGTCACATTAGCGAAGCAGGAGAATAGTTTCCCTGTCTTGGGAGTTGGGGAACCAAGGTAAACAAGCTTTTAGCCAGGAGTCAGCAAGAGAAGCAACGGATCGAGTCTAGGCGTCTTGAAATGCAGCCCTATAGCTCAGCCATGCACCTCTAGATGATGCCTGCTCTACCTGCCAAACTCTGCCAGTCTCATTTTGAACAAATCCTAGGATTTTTTTACAAATTATTATTGATTACACGAAGCGGCTATAATTGTAACATGCGTATCAAACTTAGTAAAGTTGAGTTTTGTTGTTTTCTCCCTTACGTTCACGATCACCCAGAAGGGGACTGCAGTCACTTTTAGGTTCACAAACCAGAACTGACACAGGAGCTGTTGCTCCTCCTGCCAGTGGGTGTCTTTTCTTTAGCACTAATGCAGGCACAAGGCTGCGGATTTATCTGAAAAACACACGAGTGGCATTTCAGCTGAACTGGTCATAAGGTTTGTTTCAGAACAAACACCTCTGCTTTTTCAGACGGGTTGCTAAAAGAGACCATTTCAGGCACTCTGCAGACTCTGGAAGACATTGACCTTTCTTTCCTTGGACTCAATTCACATTTTTCACTTCGTGGTCATGTGGGATTATTATCTGTAATTGAAAGTAAAAGCGTAGATTTTGCACAAGAACTCAATTACATGGCAAATTCTGTGGCTGAGGAACTACAGAATACATTCAGTCCTTATTAAACGTTATTTCTGAAATGAACGTTAATTAAAGAAGGCTGAAGATACAGGCTGGCTGGCTGAAGACAAACAGAACAATCTCAGACCGTTGCAATGACAATGTTTCCCCCAACGGAGACAGAACGGATGGCTAGTCTTACTCAGATTGCATCTCTTGAGAGGACGATTTATAATGTACAAGACAGGAGAAATTTATTTGCTAACATATGGAAAACATTTATGGGCTCTACTGAGGATCTGGAATTAAAGAAACACAACTACATACTGTTAAAACCTCTAAATGGAGATTTCATTTTAAGAAATAAGCATTTTTCCCCTCAAGTCAGTGACATTTATTTCTACATACTTTTGCTTTCTGCGCTGTCAGGTATCAGTTTCAGAACAGGGGTTTGTATCGATTCACCTAGTTGCTGTAGGTCTAATCCACAGGAAAATTATTAGACGGCAAAGTCCTGCTTTTAAAGATACAACCCATGCTTCAAAACGATGGATGCAGAGCATATGCTGTAGGGATGGGGCAAGGTACGGCTGCCCAAGTTGTTGTCTCAGCACTGCAGCTTACAGTAACAGAGGGGATAAGGCTAACGATACCAGTGATGCTCCCCAAGCAAACGCTCACAAACGCTCACGCAGCCACAGCTGCAGATAATTCACCCCCTTAAAAACAAAAAACCCCCACCTTCTGGTACAAGAAAACAATCCTCCATTAAGCCACATAAGACCACAGCCTAAGGGAGAGCTCTGCCTTCTGGAGCAATCCTTCTCTTCCCCATGTTAATAACCTGCTGGATGCCCAGAAGGGTTGCGTGCTGGCTGACGAATAAATGAAACGGATGATGTACGAGTTGCACGCACAAAAATATGCACACAGTCATCATCCCACAGAGTGGTATTGAAGCTAACAGGATCAGGGACAGTATAAAAGCCCCGCATCAATCAATATCCAACAGCCGTATCAGGGTCAGTGCTTATAAGCAACGAGGGTGGTTGTTTTAAAGCCGGTACCATTACATTGGTGCAAACATCAGTGCTGATGTGCAAGATAAAGCTGGGGTGGCCATCTGCAAAGCAGCATAAGAAATGTGAAGTTTCGGACCGTTGTGGTTGAACAGAGTGAAACATCTTCAAGGAGGGGCAGGACCTCAGGCCAAATATTTGAGGCAGCGGCGACGGCTGGGATTTTCAGAGATGGGTAAGTGACTGATTAAATGACTCAATCATGCAGATGCTTTTGAAAATTCTGCCGCACACAGTTAGGTTTATTCATGCATGTGTGGGAGAGGGGGAGGACTGTGAAGATTTTAATAACTACCTTAGGAAATAAAAAAGAACACATGTACTTTCTCTTTAAAACAGAGCAAAAAAACCCCACACCCCCAAAATCCACTGCTGCGGCTAGGGAAAAGCGTTTACCGTAAAGTTGTAAAGAAGTTTTGTGGGTGAGGATGACCAAACGGACTATGATACTTAAGTCAAAAAAGAAGGGCAACGAAAGAATGAAACAGAAGGCTAAGAATTAAAACGTATCGCAACCCTATCATTTCTTCCAGTCTAAAGCCCCTCCACGCTTCTGGCTTATTATGCAGACTTCATACTCCACCATCACCTACCAGATAAATGGGAAGTTGAGAGCTTCAAAGAGCTTAAGGACTGCAGGAAAAGGAGAGACTTCATCCCAGGAAAGCAAAGAAAAATTGTTCGGGGAAAAAGATGCTCCTAATGCCTGTTTTTTCGAGTATGACAACACACCCACCCCAATGTGACAGCTTGACCAACGGCACCACGCAAGCTACCGCCATCGGTGCAGTCCCTCTCACCACTCCAGAGGTCATACAACATGCAGAGAGAGTGGCCAGGCAGGGCACAACCCCAGTGTGGATGTCCCAACTGGATCCCAACAAGGTGCCAACTGCAGCTGAGGTTTCCCCTCCTTGCTAATGCCATCAAGTAGCTCGTTCCTCCTCTGCCAAGCATCCTACCTGTAAATATCTGCACGGCAGGGGGTTATCTGTCACCTCCCCGGGGTCAAGTAGGGGGGAAAATCTCTTGCAGTTTTGGCTCTTCACTTTGAATGCAGGAGTTTGAGTGATTTTGATGCAGCTGGAGCACCACTCATCCAACTTCCTCAATGTAAAGCAACATCTGCCTAAAGGCAACAACTTCTTCCAGTAAAAAAGCGCCCTACAAGTTTAAAAATCAACACTCAGCCACAAGATCAAGATCGTGGAGAAATACAAGAGCACTCCCAGGTCCCTAAACATCAGCCGGCTGGATTTTAGCAAAAATATCCTTTCCATTTTCCACAGGCTACTCTTCACTGCTTTAACGCTGAGTATTTCCACCTCTAACCCAGCCAGAGCTGCGCCTGCCCAAGACGCATTTCAACGGTCGTCCCCTTTCTGACAAGCATGGAAGAGCCACATGTGAATCCAGCGTGACATCCAGCCCCAGCTGGCAAATCTGGGGACAAAACAGCACAAATTGGTAAACTGTTCTGGCTCCAACGGGTGCCTCCCCCCACCCCCATCCTGTCCCATCCCAGTGCCTATAAATCACTTCTGGCAGGTAGTTGGGAAGCAGCTGCTAATGATAGTTTTGCTGCGGAGCGCAGGAAGTCACCTTTTAACCCTGCCTGCTGTTGTTTGTCTCCCGGAGCCGGGACAAAAGGACGGACGCGGACAACATGCCAGCCATCGGAAGGATCCGGTCAAAACGCAGCAGGGAACCTGCGCTCGTCCCATACTGGTGAAACATCCCCCCCTCAAAAACACCTTTTGGCTTCGGGTGCTTCCTGGTGCCTGTTTTCAAACAGCTTGATGCAGGACCACAGTTTTCTTTCCTCATTCACCCTAAAGATGCAGGGAAGCATCCCAAAGATGACTTTAATTGAGTTTGCTGCTGCTGCTGCTGCACTGAGGAGGTCCCACCTTCCACCCTCCTGCCGTCCGGTCCCCACCTGCGCTGCGGGACAAGGATGGCTTTTATAATAGAACTCACATATGTACGCATGTGTGCAGGGGACTGTGATCAGAGCTGAGCAAATAAATTTAATAAGACAAAGCATTTGTTGTGAGCATCTTGTTTTCAGTCTGTAGAGTATCTGTGATTGGATTACAATTTCATCTGACTTTTTTTTTTTTTCCTCCCCTTTTAAAGTGTGCATACGTGGCAGGGAAAGTAGCTGCTTCTGCTTCAGGAGAGCTCCAAAACACATTTTAGACATTACCACAAATTAAATAGGAGCAACTCACTCCTATTTAAGTCACCACTGGTTAAGTAGATGGCACGCTACTGTGCCTTTCTCCAGCTGAAAAACACTTGTTTGAACTTTCTACGTTTCATGCACAGGCAAAACACACTTAAAGTTGGCTTCCGTTAACAATTGCAATTCAAAATCTTACTTCCTTCAGTATGCACCTGAGTAGCAGCCACCCACTTGAGTTTGTGGGAAGCTTCTCAAAGAGAGAGAGAGGTATTAAGAGGTACGCATACCACTCAGACCAAGCCATAGGAAATTTGAGAGTTATTACTCACACACTTCTAGCCCTGACAACATCTGCTCTGCCATGCTTTTCACGTGGCGACGGGAGGCCAACAGAGAGCCAAGGCTTTACCTTCTTTAGAGGATGTACTTGCATCAAATAGAACACACCCACTGGCCAAACATGATGACTGCTGGAAGCCAACGCTGAGGCATAAAACACAAAAAACCTTTCCAACCTGACCATGTGAACTGGAGTGTAAAGAACTCATTGTAAAACAACCTCGGTTGAGATGTACTTACTGTGAAGACATCATCATCGCCAACCTCGGCCTCATTGTGAAGCGTTGACGAGGAAGTTGTAGACCCTAGGGGAAAAAAAAAGCACAACAGCTTTTTAAACGCATGGCACCCCTGTGCAACATTTTTTTTTATTAGGCTGGTAAACATTTGGATTCTCACAACTTTGTACGTTGTAGATGTGTAAAGGAGCGGCTCAAATTAAGGAAGAAAAACCCATCTACTGGTAGCTGGGTTGGAAAGGTAAAATCTGAGAGTGTTTCTTGACATGCAACTGCCTGGCTGCCAATGCTAATTAACTATGTTAAAAATAGCAGTTAACACTTCCAATCACAGAAAACTTTCGTTTCTCAAGAATGGTGAAGCTACGTACTAATCGGTGCTCAAGACCAGATCCTCAGCTGTCAAAAAAACATATATGAGTTATTCTTCACATATTCCCTAAATCTGGGGAGAAAAATGACTTCTTATTTAAAAAAAAAAAAAAAACAAAACAAAAAGCTCGCTCGGACAATGAAGAGGTAGTGGGCTGTGGGGAGGGTGGCACACGCCGTGGCTGGGCTTGGCAATGAAGTTTATGCTGTGGCTAAAAGGGGGTGACCCCTCTCCCTATCGGAGGGTCCCAGACCCCCTTCCCAGCTGGCTTCAGCCCCTCCCTGTGAGGCTGCTAAGGAGCTGTGATGGGGAGGAAAAACCTCAAGTCAACGGCATTTCTCTTTTTTTTTTTTTTATGTAAGCCCACTGTTACACTGAATTAGGGCCACATCACATCCCTAACTAAAACAGTTGAACTGTTTGTACCACCTTCATTCTGGAATTTTTTTTAAATCATGTGCTTTATATAATGCTATCCGCACCAGCCTTGGCTGCTCTCAGCTGCATCATCACGAAGATGTGCAGAGCTAAGTGCGAAAGCCCACTTAAAACACTAAGTAACGCGAAAACATTCGTGCCATTTGCCACGTTAGCTTTAAAAGCAAAAAAATCCAGACTTTCTACAGAGCTGCACAGGATTCCTATACTCCTGCACAAAAACTCCTATACTTCTGATGCTACAGGGAACAAGCTATTGGTTAAACATTAATAGCAACGATTCTAATAAAGCGGTGATTTCATGAAGTGAAGCTTCAAACGCGCATGGTTTGTTGTGCTTCGTATTACCCGCTAAGCTTGATCAACTACCTGAACAAAAAATGCGCAATAAATGAAATCCTCTGCCCGATGCTTTGTGTGCACAAGCCAGTTATTGTTTTTCATTCAGAAAGCCTTATTTGGAAGTTAAGGAGGAACACATTCATGAGGATCCGTCTGTGCTGTAAATGGGATAAATATAGATTTGCTGATTTTTAAGTCTCTGAGATACAGCAGAGCTTAATTTTAAATACCTCCACTGTAAAATGGATCAGAAAGAGCAGAACCGGAGTTGCCACGTACTAGCATCTCCAAAATACTACTCAGTACAGCTGAGTTATCATCTCCTTGAAATTTTGCACAATCCCGTGCCACTTACATAAACCATCACTGTTATGACTCAAAATGCTTCCCAGTTTTAGCAATCCAGAAGGCGGCGGCGGAAGGCCTAGCTGTAACTTCTTCACGTTAATGGCCCATGAAAAGGCAAATGAATAACCAATTGAGAAGATCCTTCCCCTAACGGATGAGGTATTTACCAGGGAAGAGCTGCGGGGGATTAATTCTCTCCTAGTATCTACCATTTCCATGTTAAAGCAAGGACAGGGATCCAGAAGGTTAAACTGTCTTATGGAGCTAATGTACTTCAAAAGAATACGCATCTGTGTATATACATATTGGAGCTAGTATCCTCAAAAAATAGTACCGTTTGTATATAAAATATCCTGGACACACCGGGTGAGAAGGAGAAAGGCTTTGGACCACTAAATTCCTACATAAAGTGGCATTGTTAAAAAAAAAAAAAAAAAAAAAAAAACACCATGGAAAATCAAATTTCATTAAAATAAAGTACTATTGAATTATAGCTGTACAATGATTGCCTGATTGCAATGAAATGTGAAAAGGAAAAATTTATGACAACTTCAAAGCACGGGCAATTCAAACGCATTTTTTACAGAATTAAAAAAAAAAACAACACAAAAACACAACAAAGTCTTCAAGAACTACCATTCAGCTAAGAGGACACAGACAAAACTAATTACTGCAAAAAAAAAACCCAAAACAAAACAAAGTTTTACTCAACTCCAGGCAGGAACTCATACCACGATTTAACAAAGATTCAGTAAGATGGGATTGTGCTGCAGGTAAAGAAAAGCCTGGGCTGTCTGGGTTGCCATCGCCAGTGTGACAGACACCAAAGTCTACCAAAAAAAGCTGTAATAAGAGACTCGATGATAATTAAGAAGGGGAAGTCTGGACAGACCAGGCCAGACAGGATTGGAAAATACCTGGACTGAAATCCCTTCTCTCCTTAAGGGATGAGAAAACTCAGTTCTCAAAAGTAAGCTGGGGCTTGCTCAGCGCAAGGTAAGCGCCCGGCTACACTCGGACACATGCATATTAGACGTCCAAGCTCAAGAACTGATTTTAAACCCACCCCTCTTCCCAACTCTGTGCTTCAAACCCCCTTCCCCACTCTCCAGAAGGTGGAAGTGGCCTCTGCCACGCGCCGCAGTACCTTCAATGAGGTCCTCGATGGCTTTCCTCACTCCTCTGTCAAAGGCTCGAGCGTCGGCAGGGCTTTGAAAAGTGAGCCCGAACTTTCTGTTGTCGACTTTCCAATGGTGGAAGGTGGGGTTTGCCTTCGTGTACACCAGGTCCTTCTTCACAAAGCACTCCAGCACCACCTGGGAGGGCACGAGCCCCAAAAGAGAAGCAAAGTCACTTTTCCCGCCCTAAGGACACAGCCGGCACCGTCTCAGCCCAGACCCAAAAGCAAGCCAAGTCACGCCTCACGTAGGGGAACATCCTTCCCTACCAAACGATGACTAATAAACACCAGACACTGTCATTGTTCTCATAACCATCGCACATCCATCTCTTGCTTGTGCTTTGAGTAGGTGCCTCCTCACTACCCCAGGAGGCTATTTCGGACCCAGACCCAGCGTGGCACAGGTTACAGGTAGCAGAGGCTCAGGTGGAGGGAGAACCTCTTCCCTCAGTAATTTTGCTCAACACCGATGTTATTCGCCAGCAGATTTAGGAGGTGCTGGAACAACTCCCTCAACCTTTTCTTCCTCTCTCACCCCCAGCCAGGCACTTGTCTCAAACTCTGCTGTGCCAAAATCCATCTCTAGGGTGATGCTCAGAGAGAACAAGAACGACTTATAGGTCTTACCTCGTCCCCTAAACCATAAGCGTGGCTCCAAAATAGTGTCACAAAAAAAAAAGCACCCTAAGCAAAACAGTATTGCAGAAGACAAACTGGACTTGAAAACAGCTTTAGAACGCCAGTCTTTTTGAAAGCAACGTCATGACCGACTCAAATAATGCATTTTTTCATTTTTTCTTTTTTTTTTTTCCCCAAACGCTGAGTTTGCAGAGCCTGTGCAGGGAGCATATTTTTAAGCTAGCCCACCTATTCACAGGAGCGAATTTCAGAAGGATCAAATATATAGAAATGAGATAAACTATAACATCTAAAACAGACCCTGGAAATAGGGAAAAGGCTTTATTAATTTGACTTGTGTGGGGAAAGAAGAGAGGTCCTTCTTAGATAAACAGCTACCAGGAGAAACCCACTGCGTCAATTCATAAGAGACAACTTGTCTTCATAGCCTCACTCTGCTCGTTCAAACCTTGAACGGCACGCAGCATAAATAATTCATGGCCGTTTTAAAGGTTTGCACTGCATTACTCAGTGCAATGTGACTGGCTTCATGGGTTCTTTACACTTCAATTCACTTCTCACGTACCTCTGCTAGGTCTTAGGGGAAAAAAAACAACCCAAACCCAAAAAACGGGCCCTTTTTCAATCATCCAATGGAGTCTTTGCACACGGATGTTGAAAGTTTACCTGCTCCTTCCAGGTGGCAGCACGACAACCTAGATAGCAAAAGATGGCAACTCTAGATGAGGATGGGTTTGTTTTGTCCAATCTGGTACTATTTGCACATGTCTGGTTTTTATGTTTAAAAAAAAAAAACTTGCACAAGAATACAATAGCAATAGACTCGGGATTATTCTCATTATAAGAACAGACAAAAGTTGAATTAGGTTCTATTACCAGTTTGTCTTTCTGCCTTTCACCATGGATTAGAAATCCACTTCTTCCATTGCCCTCCGGGTACGTGACCTTGCAGACGCCAACTCTACTGAGACCGCCTCCTTCTTGTGGCAACCATCCCCCACTGGAGTCATCTCGGGTCATAACCACAGCTTTGACTCGCACAATATAGCTGTCACTGCAATAGTAACAAAACAAAAAACACAACAAAACCTTCTGTGAGAATCACACCATCTCTCCAGAGTATATTTCTTGAGGGCGGTATTTAGGCAGCACTGATCCGGTCCCAACACACAGTTTCTGCTCAGGATGGAAGTCCACCTCCATGATGGATGATCTTAACTGCTCAAACTACCACAGGAAAGACACCCATCGAACAGCAAGGAATGTCTGTGTTGGGTTTCCAAATACCAACATACAGACCAAACCACCCACGGTCCCAGGCAGCCTGTACTTCATACAACTGGGGACAGGGACCAAGAGAGCGGGGTAGCCACACAGCACCCCAATACCACCACCCACAGGGGAATATTTTGGGGCATCACATCTCTAAATCATTGGAAGAACGTGTGGAGCTCAAATAACCCACGAACAAAGTGTTTTAAGGTTTCTGTGACCAAATTAGTGAAGTGGGCTTTGGAAGATGACAGTCAAATCTGTCTGCAACTGGGACAGCCTTATGGGGAAAAAAAAACCCACAAGTGTGGCTCCAGTTGGTAACTCAGATGAAAGGAGATGGGAATCATCTCAGCTCAGGTCAACAGGACCACACCACGTCCCTAGAAGAGCTCCACCAGCATTTCAAGAGGCTTTCAAGGGCAGCACATCATAACCTGACAAGAAGCTATCCTAGAAGCACCTGAGATATTTGGGGATAATCCAGGTGCCCATCGTGAGGTGTCAAAAGAGCCCCCACAGCAGGAGGCTCTGCTTCCCCAGGCCTCCTCCTGTACCCATTCCACAGAGCAGTTGCTCCAGCATCCGCTGGAGACATCACCAGGCAGGGGGTCGTTTGGGAGCAGAAAGGCCACTACAGGATGTAAGCAAAAGCTGTGCACCTTACATGGGACGCGCAACTGATTCCACGCTAAAATGGGTTATCCCCAACGTGGAGCTTCTGAGAAATACCAAAATTAGCTTTTCCGTCCTCACACTGCTGCTGAGTCCCAGCTCGGTGTAACCCATCACACGTTAGACATTGATTAACCCAGTGACTGCTCAGGAATGGCATCGATGGCTGTGACATGCTCATGGGGAGGTCAGCATGGCATGGTTAGATGTCAGCCACACACAACCACAGCACTGCCGGCTGCAGAGCTGCCCAGACACCCACCAGTGCCCACAAAAGTGCCGCAGGGCACTTTCAAACCTGGGCAAAACCAGGAACATCAACGGGGCTAAGAAAATGGACACACAAAGAAAATTGCCCAGGAATTGTCCATCTCCAGGCCACCAGTGAGCTCACCAGAAGAAAGCTCAACCTGCAGAGGGCTCCAAGAGGAGGCCTTTCAAAACGACAGGTATCATCCTTTAGGGAAAGAGACCAGGCCCTTTCTATCCGAAATTACGAGCAGCAGTAGCTTTCTTCATCCTGCACCAGGTAAAACAGCCCCTTGTTTCCAGACAATATTTTTGCATTGCTTTCATAATCCCAGTGCTAATATTTGAAGTCTGAGTTCCCCTTTCCCTAATACGACCGGATTTTATTTAATACCTAAGCAAGCAGCCTCATGGATCCTACCTGAAGGCAGTTTTGAGGACGGCCCAAAGGAGGCGGCAAGCATCTTCTGGGCAGAGGTGCCCGGGACCAGCTAATCCTTTCCACAGCTGGACAGACCTTGAAAAACACACGCTGCCATTTTCCCTTCACCGGTTTTATTTTATTGATACATCAACTTTCTCACCAGACCTACACGATGAAGGCAGTACAAAGATGCTGAAGGTTCATCCCCTATTTCTCTGAGGACCTTGCACTGCCTGATAAAAAGCTTTTCAGCATACTCAGATACGCGTCCCGTACCACAGCTGACACATGCAAGGCACGTTCACACAACGGAGAAACAACACTTTTAAGAATATTTTTGCTCTCGAGTCCTTAAAGCAGCATCCTGGTACACGAAACAGGGCAAGTGCGTCTATAAACAGATCCAGTTACCTTTTTATTTGCTAATGAAACCCCATTTCTAGATTTTGCCAGTGGCAACTTTAATCTCTTGTCTTCCTGATGCTCAGAATTAAGCAAAATACTTCAGCTAATTTCCTACTGTGCAAAAATCGAGCTACTTCCATCCATGATAATTTTTGGTTTCTTCTCTGTACCTTTCCTGTATGGTCTATCACGATTAGCAATTAACAGATAAAGAAAAAAGAAAGTCGACTATACATTTCTATATGCTTGTCCTGTTCCCCAAGCATCCTTTCTGGACTTATTTTTAACTCTTCTCACTTCTGGGGAACTCCCATTAAATTTCAAGCTCCCTTCTGAAGTCGGAGCTGCTCAATACGACCTTCCTTCCCATCCTCTCGCAAAAGTCATCCCCACGAACTGCTGCTTCTTCCTTCCACGCTTGAAAATTGCTACTGGCAATACAGCTTCCTGCAGAATTTACCATTCGCTTTTACGGCCACAGCCAGAACCTTTGGCTGTCCCAAAAGTAACGTTGTCTTCAGTTATTCTGCTGCAGGAATCTTCCACTTAAAGAAAAACTGAAAGCAGCAGCTACCCAGTACTTTGTGATTACTACCTATTATTTGTGTTTTCATCACCTCTCGGTGATTTCTTTAGGCTCGTAATTATGTTTGAAAACTAGTGGATGCTTACACGTTAAATTTACGTCCCTCGACTACTATCCCTGCCCATTATAATCACAATCCGGTGGGGCACAGAGCCATATGGTTTTCATAGAATGGTTCAGGTTAGAAGGGACCTTAAAGACCAACTCCTTCCAACCCCCTGCCCCGGGCAGGGACACCTCCCACCAGCCCAGGTTGCTCCAAGCCCCCTCCAAACTGGCCTTGAACACCTCCAAGGATGGGGCAGCCACAGCTCCTCTGGGCAACCTGCGCCAGTGCCTCACCACCCTCACAACGAAAAATTTCTTCCCAATATCTAATCTAAACCTACGCTCTTCCAGTTTGAAGCCATTCCCCCCTGCCCTATCGCTACGTGCCCTTGTAAAAAGTCCCTCTCCAGCTTTCTTGTAGGCCCCTCATCTTCATATCCACACCGATGCCATGACCTACAGCTCTTACAACCTCTGCCACCGATTTCACTTACATGCCCAACAGCTCTATGACTAGGTGTGACACCTATTAGGGGAAAAGACTGGTGCTTCGTTAACTCAAAACTGCTGGTTCTTCTTTTGAGTGGCATTTTTTAGAAGTCAGCATCCTCACCCGGAGATGCCTTGTGCACTTGGTTCAAGCTCTTGAAGATGGATGAGAAGATGGACAGGATTTGGACCAGGGCTTGGGGTTGGCTTCCACCTACATCCAAGACTCGGGGGCAAAGGGGTAAGGAAACAAGCTGGAATAGCAGTTTTTTGACCCAAATGGAGTAATCTGGTAATTTGCTTTAATGGAAAGTGGATGGATAATTTGCTGGCTTGTCAAGAATATGCGGTGGAGGATGAACTTAAAGGAATCCGAGAGCAAAGTGAAAGAAGTTAAAATTTTACTCCTTTCCTCATTACTCACTGCATTTGTCTGTCAGCCCCAAATACACAGGAGAACACCACATAAACTGCATTTCTCCCAACCTGAAGAGCTACCTCCTGAAGTATATCAAGCCAGAAAAGCTAGTTTCCAGCTCCCTACCACGGCAAGAAGACTTCTGCTCCCCTATTAGGAAAGGACCTTGCCCAGCAGAAGAGTTCACCTTTGGCAAGGTAGGCAGAGCTCTGGCTCCCTTAACGTAATCCCTTGGCACGCCTTCCTGCACGACCAAAAGTCACCGGTGACGTTGCGCTCCCTGGAGAGCCCCGTCCCCACAGCCATGTGCAACCTATGCCGAGGGATTTAGGGAAAAGAAAGACAAGACAGAAAGGTGGCGGTTAATGCTTCTTAGGGGTCGACAGCTTGGTTTAGTCACTGGACTAGGACTCAGAAGCCGCACGTTGAATTTTCAAGGCAACGCGCTGCTTCCTTCAGTTTTCTATGTCAAAATCTTGCCTGCCGTTACCAACCACAAGCCTAGAATAGGCAATGCTTCTTTCCCTCATGCCAGTGTTGATAAATACTTGGGAGGTACTCAAATATTTCAGGTCCATATAAGGACCTTGCTTCCTTCGCGTAAAAGCTGTTTATTTTCTGTGCTGTTCAATTTTACGCGACTGCACCGAGGCTCTGGCTGGTTGCAAGGGCTCAAAATCCTCCGCTGCGAAGAAGCGATCGGCAAATTCCACACGCGTGTCACTGCTTCAGTGCACCGAGGTTCCGGGAGCGAAACAACCACGTTTCAAGTCAGCCCCCCTGCACTTTTATCATGGTACCTGTGCAATTCAACTGTTCCCGGAGAAACGGTTAATGAGGTACATGAAAATATCTGGGCCGTTCCCATTAATGAGATACCGACTGCCACTGAGATTAGACAATGCAAGTCTTTCATAGAGTTAAAAATGAAACAGCTCAAAAGAAAAACCCAACCAAAAAACAACAAACCCGCAGTAGCCTTAGCTCCCCTCCTTTTTATTGGCTTCTTAAACTTTAAGACCGCTCTAATTGTCAGGTTTATGGCCTATGCGCTCTGCGTTTTCATGCAAACTACTCTTAATTATGCTCTTAAATGGAATACTTTGCTATCTTAACCCTACAGATTTGTCTTCAGCAGCCTTAAAAGCTTGGGAAGAAAAGTATCTGGAGGGATTACCCAGCTGCATGGCAGGCGGCCAGCGTGTTCCCGGGCTGCTTCAGGTTGTCAGCCCGCCCCACCCAGAGCCAAAAAAACCATAATGAACTTGGGGAGCAAAGGTAGCGCAGAAAACCACGTGCTGTTTTTATTGGAAGGAAAAGGAGCTTTAAAAATTATAGCTCGTGGGTATGCGCGTGTGTGTATATATATACAAAAAAATAATTAAAAAGAAGAGTGTGCCCATAATGCCACTCTGAAGGATATTGGGATTTTTCCTAAACAAGAAGTGACTGAAAGATTACTTTTGCGATAACTGAACCATGGTTGCAGTGCCTATGGTTTAATTTTTACAAAGCACTTGTGTCTAAGATACGAATGACATTTAAGGCAGATAAAAAAGTGCTTTCCTCTGGCACGCACCAAGTTGTAAAACGCAGCCGACATCATCCAGCACTCTCCGACATGAGCCACATTGCTTACAGCAACCACACCGCCACAAAATCAAGGGGAGACAAAGCCCGGGAACCTTGTTGTACACCTGGCATGGGCTTACGGCTGCAATCCCACCTCCAGGACTACATGGCAAATAATTCCTTCGTTAGTTAAGGCTTTAATTTTGCCAATGTCTTCGTAAAAGGAAGGTTGAAGGATGCAGCTCCCTTCCCCCAGCCGCTCTTTTCTACTTTGCTTCAAATGCAGCAACTGGAAATACCATCTGAGAGGTCTAAAAATCCCAAGGTTGGGGGAAAAAGTAGTCCAACCCACCACATTTAATACTTTTGAGTCACACTTGGCATCTAAAACACTTCCCGGGCACCTTCCATAATTCAATAATATTTCTTCCTTTTTGGCCAGTTGACCAAAATATAAACTTATAAACTTCCACACTAACGCAGCCATACGGCACTTTGTATTTTCATCCCTTCTCAACTTTGCAGCTTACAAGGTCAGGAGAGATTCAGGTCTCAGACAGAAAGGTCATTGCATTTCATGGGCTTCAAAAATACAGACTGCTGTCTTTAACTCACCGACATTCCCAGATTTCAGGGAAGAGCCAAAATGACAGCAGGAGGCGGCTAATGCACCGGCGGGAAGAGGTCAGGGCTGTTCAGCTGAACCGACACCGGTCGCTTAAACACAATCTGAACCATTTGGATCCGTGCAAATTTAACTTTACGACTACAGGGGCATAACCTGTCTTTGGCTGAGCCGGATGTATTTCACAGCGCTTTTATTTTGCCCTCCATCCCTGCCCCAGCGACTCCGACAGCTGGAGTTAAGAGCTCTCCCGTTTTGCCCAGGTGATTGCTGGAAATTACATTGCAAGGATCCTCTCTGGAGTTTATCCCGCAGCCGGAAAAAGGCAGCATTTTAATGGAAGTGATGAAAAACCTGCTATTTCGGGAGTCCCGCTTTCTCGATGTGATGGTTGGTTTATGAACCTTCTAGCAAGGGTGAAATATCTGCAGATCACAACCAGCATTTTCTTCTTCAACCCCCTAACTTACTACTTTGTTGGAAAGAAAACTTCTGAGCACACGGGGCCACCGCAAGATAAAGCTGTTACTTTGACACCATTTAGATTTCCGGCAGGTTTGAAGCTTTTTCATTAAATATCAGCAAGGAAAAAAAAAAGGAAAAAAAAAAAAAAAAGCACTATCTGCACCACTCTAGTCAGACCCAATGTTAAAATGGATCCTGTATAAAACCGTGGAAAACATCCCAAAAGTTTTCCTTGCTCTCACCTTCGCATCACCCCAGGAACACAGAACGACCACATCTGTAACCCATCTCTAGTATAGCAAATTTGCAACCTGTGTTTTTCTGTCTCTCGAATCCAATACTGACAGAATAAAAAGGTTTTCTGAGAAATCTGGGGTTCTACCTGGTCAGAATAAATACAGGAGAATTCAATCTCCACATGCTGTGTTCCAGCGATGCTGGCTGAGTCCTGCAGTACATCTGTCCTGTGGCGCTTTACCTTAAACCAGCATTAACCTTACAAGCTCCGTTTTGGGGCTTTTCTCTCTCTTTCAACAAAAGGAGCAAACTTTGTTGGCTATTAGCATCTCTGGAGACGGAAAGGAGTTTTCTCTTCCAGCTCCTCAATTCACACCCGGCTGCTGAACTGCGTTGGGCAGCACATGTTCAGCTTGTACAACAGCCATTTCATGGGGAAAAAAAAGGGAAAAAATACTGTATTGACTCCAAGATCACTGTTAGCTGCAGCAGGGTGATTGCCCGGATGGACCGCAAGGGGTTTGGATGCTGCAGAGATGCTCAAAGGCTCAAGCTCCTTCAAACCTAAAAAGCTCGTCTTCTTAGATGACACGCGGCCTCACGCAAGCAGCACAGCTCCGGGAGGCTGGGGCAAACCCAAAAGAAGTACGTTTTGATTTTATTTTTCATTCCTTGACGCCTTTCTGGCTTTACCGCAGCCCCAAAGAGGAGCCAGGTCTTCCATGGTCAGTGCCCAGCAGGCCTGGGTTGGCTTCCAGTGCTGCAACCCATCCGAAAAACCTCCCCTAAAAAGATTAACAGCCGTTTTATTTGCCTTTTTTTTTTTTCCTTCAGAAGGAAAAGGACTTCTCAAAAAACCAAGACACCTGCAACAATCCAGCCGCCCGCCTCCACATCTCCCTTAAACACTGAGGCCACCACGAACAAAGGAACCCTTTCACCAAAGCGTTTGTTAAACATTTGAACTGAAAGAGGGGAGATTTAGATTAGATATGAGGAAGAAATCTGTGAGGGTGGTGCGGCACTGGCGCAGATTGCCCAGAGGAGCTGTGGCTGCCCCATCCCTGGAGGCGTTCAAGGCCAGGTTGGACGGGTTTTGGAGCAGCCTGGGCTGGTGGGAGGCATCCCCTGGTGGGAGGTGTCCCTGCCCAGGGCAGGGGGGTTGGAACAAGATGGTCTTTAAGGTCCCTTACAGCTCTAACCGGTCTATCATTTAAGGGTGATTTTACTGAGTTTACAAGAAACAGCTCTATCCTAACTTGCTCGAATGGGATTTCATAATCCCATAATTATTTCAGATCCTTGCAGGATGTAAATGGAAAATGAATTTATATATATATATGTAAAAAAATACACATATATATTTTCTTATATTCTCATATACTTTTTCTTTTATATATATATACACACACACACATATTTATATTTTTTAAAGTGAGACACACAAAAGCATCAGCAACCAGCATGACAATAACTCTCGCATCACGTTTTCCCAACGCAACATCCCAGCTAATTTGAATGCACCAAACTAGGGGACGAGAACAATTTTCTGCTGCAGACAGGTCCCTTGGCCCACACTCCTCACTGATCTGGTGTTAAAAAGCAGGCGGATTTGGCACAGGCAGGATAACACACACAGCTGTAAGTTTGGGTGTTTTAGCCCTCCGTGGGCTAAACCTGTTGGTTTTTTTTTCAGCTGGCAGAACCTCTCCTCCTGTGCCAGGCTTGCCCGGCCATCCCCACAAAGTGCCACACATGTGGGCAAAACCCCAAACGAACCTGCAAGCAGCTTTTTAGGGGAGGAAAAAAAAAAAAAAAAAAAAAAAAATCAGGCTTGCAAACATGCTGATGGGCAAGCAGAGATCCACTGAAGCAGCTCAAGCGCACGGATTTTAAGGGCTATGTCCAGAAATTAGCTTACTACACAAACAATATTGAATTAAAATGAAAATCTAAGCACATCAGGGGTGGATTAATTTACTAGTCACAGCAGTATTTAAGCATTTATGTAATATATTGTTGAAACCAGGTTAGAACTATCGAAACCCACAACAAAAGTTGTTAGAAAGACACCCCCAAAATTATTTTTTTCTAAAAGACAGCAACGATGACACCCACTGGGATGCGCGCGCTAAAGACAAAACTTCTAATGAGCAACCATTTAGTGAAACCTCTTAAAAAAAAAAAAATAATAAAAATATCACAGTGAACCTCCTTCTCACTGGAAAACTGAATTACCTCCGGATCAGCCTCCTCGCAGCTTTGCACAGTGGCTGCTTTGTCAGTGATTGCAAATTACAGGTTTGGTGTTTATTTAAAAAAAAAAAA
>VZSZ01004493.1:6088-30586 GCA_013398815.1 Ibidorhyncha struthersii | reverse complement strand
AAAAGACAAGACTTTTCTTCAAAGTTGTTTAATGGATCAATTCTACAATAAATCGTTATAGCTGCACATGTCAGTATGTCTCGGAAAGCTGAAAGGAGCAGCAAAACAAAAATACCAGTTTAATAAGATAACGCATTTAACTAATTTACCCTGCAGCTCGTGAAGCCGGCATGCAGTACAGGCAAGAGTTGCACACTCAAGTCCTCCTATTTTCATGCAAGGGTACGAAATATTAACAGATTTCAAGGAAAGCTAATTAGTACTATCATTTACTGTAATGAGAGAGGAAGTTGTTACTGCATGACAGATGGTATTTGTTTNCCGAATAAAGCCACAACCAAGCTCTACCCTAATTTTTTCCTAACATATACTGACCACAAACACTCTGTTACTGTTATCCTATGTTATCTAACAAATGCTAATATTTAGCAAAAATAAGGAAACAAGCACAGCGACTGTATTCCAGCTTTCTAAGTTTTATCGCCCTCCTTATTCCGTGAAAAACAAAACTAGAGATGTGATACCGCTGGCCAAAAATTACAGAGGAATCTAGTGGAGAAATCTATTCAATTCATAAGACAACGCTATTGCCACGTGAACCTCTTCCCCATCCAACGAGTTTTTGCTGTCACGCCGTACACTGCCGTGATGCCACCGAACGCGCTGCCCGGACAAGGCATCCCCTTACTCCCATATAACATCACATTTTGCAGATTAAGCACTACCCGTCCTAACGCAATTACGTATTACAACGCAAGTGAAAATAACGCAAGGGGTACTTATCTTCAGCTACAGAAGCAATGATGCTCCAGAACGCTAAAATAATAATGCACGCACACACACAGATACACAGCATTTCTGAAAAATTCAAAGTTTACAAAAAAAAAAGAAAACCCAAACCAACAGAAATTGCTCACCCAACTCAAAGCAATTTGCATTTTCCCCCACTCTCCTCCATTTTGACGAGTGCAGAATACAACTATCCCCCTGTAAACATCCTCTGTGACACGTACGATGCAACTACAAAGGGTAGACAGTATCTTGCAAACATATAAAAAAAAATATTTCTCTGACTCAATTCCAGCTGAATCTGTATCAGAGAAGGGGGGGGTGGTAAGAAGGATAACTGTGGTCTAAAACTAAAGGGTTTTTATCTTTTGCCAGGTAATGCATTTTTAAAAAATAGAATAAAAAGACATTCCTAACTACATCAAAACCGACATGCCCACTGAGTTTGCCTTCCATCTCTCTTTAACCCCCCCCACCCCAAAAAGAATCCGGGGAGATCAAGGGAAGCATATTCATCTACTTTCCTCTCGGTGTTTAAGGGAGGGTGCACATGAAACCATTACTTCTGAAAAAAAAATTAAAAGTAATCATAAAAGAAAGCCTGCCTTTCACAGAAGAAGTCATACATATTCACTGATAAATTATACGCTGATTTAGAAGATTCAGAAGGGCTGTGGGGGCAGACGGGGGGAGGCAGAGGGAAAAAAAAAAACAAGAGTAAAAAAATATGAAGTTATACACAGCGAGAGCACACGCACATACCTGCCGGGGGATGCCATCTCCTCTACATTTTACACCTCGATTGCTCTGTTTTACTGTCATCGCCACTACCAGGCTCCCGACCCGGCGTCCCAGCTGGCCGCTGCCGAGGGAGCAAGAAAGCGGTGGCTTTTCCCCGCTTGGTGATTCAGTCTCCTTGAGGGATGTGCTGCATTGTACCGGGTGAGTCATCCCAGAGGTATTCTGCATATTACAGCCCTGGACGGGACCCATTACTCATTCCCAACATCCTCCCCGCGCACACGGACCGACCAAAGATCCTCGCTTCCCCACCCCGGTTATAGGCTGGGGAAAAAAATAGTAATAAAAAAAATAATTACAATACAACCCGCCATAAACTAATAACGTGGGCGTTGAGCAGAGGCTGACGGAGGAAATGAGCTGCTGGGAGGCTGTACCAGACCGGTGGGAACATCACCCGCTCACCCAGGACCACAAACAGGTCCAAAGTTGAAAGCGGGCGTCATCTCCGGTAAACCCGGCTAACTTTATTCACCAAGAGCTGCTAACACAGCGCCGGGACCAAGGGCACGAACAACTCCTCAGGCTTGGGGGAAGCACTCAGCCCTCCCGATGAGCCCGGCTCCATCGCAGCTTTTAACAGGATCTTAAATATTTTCCAGTTTGCAACAAGCATCAGCTGTAGCTCCTTGTACACCATACCTCCGTGGGCAGCCCACGCGACCGCTAGTCTCGTGCCAGCACAGCAGCATCCCCGCGCGCCAGCTTCGTTTCAGGCAGTAGGTCTCAAGCTGCTCAACAACTTTCACAACTGCTTTGTTTAACTCCTCGCTCAGCCAGCGTGTGTGTGTCCCCAACCCCCAAAAAGTTATACGATCATCCCTGAATGCCCTCTTCATTTTTTTAAAGCAGAAATGTTGCTCAAGAACTGCCCCCGGCACCGACGACAAGAATAAAAACCATGACATTGGGACTCTGAATGCAGCTTCTAAAAATGCTTGCCTGATTTTGGAACTGATCTACGCTGATGATTAGATGGGAGAGGGGAAGAAAGCTAATTTAGGTGTTTCCAGGCTCAGCTGCTTCTGCTGTCCTCAAATCCAAACCATTTTAACTCCAACTCAGGGCAAAAAAATCCCCTTTTTCCCCAGGATGGAGAACAGTGGCTGAGCTGACGCTGCCTGTAAGCATCCTTTAGGAAAGCTGCACCCTCATTTTACAGACGTAATGACCTAAAAAAANAAGCTTGGACCATGGAAACCCCCAGCTGGAGACCGTCGAGGCTGGAACCCCACTGCAGGGCGTGGACACCGGGTTGCACGGGGGATGCCAAGGACACCCCAAGGCACCAGGACAGAAGCACTTCTTCGCTGCTTCTCGTGTCAGGGGGCAGCTGCAGGCACCTACTGGCAGCTTGGCTGGATTTTGTCGTGACTTTGGATTTTGTCACGACAGTCCAAAGCCGCGCTGAAGGCAACAGGCAGCACTTTAAGTTTGTTACAGTGGGGTCAAGTGACAGCTGCATCTACCCTATTTCAATACACAACATAAAAAAACACCCTTAATTTAACAGGCAAAGGGTACCCTGTTTTGGTAGAAGTGCATTTGCGACCACTGGGTAACTCGTTAGCCAGTCAGAGCATCGTGCTATCCAAGTAATGAAAAAAAAAAAAAAATTTTTCAAATAAAAATTTAATCGCACATCCCCAGTCCACAACTGGTCCTCCCCAGGATCTGCTGCCTTGCTTTACCCTGCAGCACTGCTTTTACACTCCTGCTCACCAGCTCCCGCATCATCTTGCCTCCAGCAAGAACTCAGCACACGAGTTCAAAGCAACGTCAGCCAGAAAAATTCAAGCCCTTTTTGCTGCAAGTCCAGTTTCTAAAGTTTTTCTCCCGAGGGACGGGGGAAGATGAAATTAGCCTCCCACGGTGACAAAACTATCTTCGAATAAGCTGTGTTGTAATCGTGTTTGTGAAACGACGGCTTGAGCACTCACATCTCCCCAAAGCTTCCCTGTTTTTCCTCAACTTCCCAGTGGTCCTCCTGGAAACTCAAAGCACAGCAGGACTGAACACCGACATCAGCTGACTTATGGAAGAGCAGCATTAACAGACACGACGCCGGCATCACACATCCGAAGACGGGTTTACAGGGAAAAGCCATCAGGCTGTAGATCGAACGCAGCGTGGTAGGGCAGCTCACATGGCCAGGTTGAGCCATGACCTGGGTATTTTCTGCAGAATCACCTGTTTGCTTGTGTGCAAGGAGCTGGGAGAAAAAACCTTCCCTGTGTGAAAATGTAAGACACAGAGTATAAACATCACAGCGTGCTCCATCCGTAGGGACGCAACCAGAGCAAGTCATGCCCTGGCTTTCCGTCTACACCGAGAGATGCTGTTGCATCAGCCAAGAAGAAGAACCACCACCTAATTTGGTTGGCTTCAAGCCCTGCTCCCAAGGGTTTTCTCCAAAGGGAAGCACAGAACAAGTCACCGGATAGTCATTAGCATCAACTGAAGCACTGGTTGGGTTCTCACTGTTGCAAATGTTCTTTAAACTTAAGGCTAAGCTAACAAACCTCAGCTCCAGGGCTGGCAATGCTGCCACGCTTTTGATTTATTTATTTCCCCTTAAGGGCTGCCCTGTCCAACATCACCTTCGTGCGCCCATCACAACCATTTTGGCGCTACAGTGAAATATCCTCCAAAGCTTTTGTGCGTTTCCTCGCTTGGAGCCGTGAGCGGCTGCTCCAATACACGAACATCTTCCCCCGTTTCCAGCAGGACGCACGCTGCTGCAGGGTTTTGCTATTCGAAATCTAAAGTAAACATGGCAACTGGGAGAGCCCACAAGGCGGTAGATCCACCTTCCACTGCCTGCCGGCCAACTACACGCATGGTTCAAAGAGCCGAGACTGTGGTCAAAGCAAGAGGAGCCCATTCTCACTGAAGCTGCTGGAGTATTTGTGATTGAGGGCACGAAACTTGGTCACCTCGTTAATGCCACTCGTATTAATCGGCTGAACTTCTGCAGCACAGTCCCTTCCAACCTAAACTGTTCTACGATTCTTCCATCTGGGAACACCAGCCAAGCTACCTTAGGCGCAGCATTCAAGATTTGCTACGGCGATACTGCCTAAATATTGCTAACTGTGTCTTGAGAGGGGTAAAAGAAGGGTGCTTTTCTCCATTTTTGTTTTAATAAAAACAAACAAAGCACCCCAAAAGAGTTCATAGACATGGTCAGTGTAGGTTTTTGCCCAACACACTTCAGAGACACCCATTCCATTCACGCCGTCCCTGCTGCCCACAAAGTTTTCTTGAGTAGAGTGTTCATTCAAGCTGCACTGTAGGGAAGAGCTGAAAGTACGGCAGAAATAGGAGAAAGGGCAGAAAAGCGGATCCTCAGGAATGACTTCATATCATTTATGATGTGCCTGGGGCTGCTGAATATTCAGGAGCACTGAAATGCTCCTTCCTCCCTACCATTACCACGCTGTCCCTATTTTCCATGAAACCGGGGTAAGGCTCTGTCATGCCGCACACCTCTGCCAGCACAAAAGCAAGGTGTTATCAAAAGCACAGCTCAATACCGACCTCTTCAGCAGCTGAGGAGTCTGCTGGGGGATGGATGGTCCACGAAAGCCCATGCAGGAGCAGTTCTGGTCACGGTGGAGCTCAATTCTGCTTATATATTTCTCAGTATAGCCTTCAGGCAGATGTTGAGCATCACTGAGCATGACGCTTCCCTAACACACTCCAAGTACTCCAGTACAACTAAGGAAAGAGGAAAGCCGCAGTATTTAATCTCTTGTAGACATCATCTGATGCCAAACAAGAGAGGATCCATCCTTTTTGCTTTCTGCGGTTGGCTCCGGCAAGCTGGAAGCCACCAGCACGGTGGGAGCATCTCGCCATTGACACCTGGCAGCAACTGCTTTGCAGCTCATCCATCCCAGCCGGACCAAATCATTATGCACAGTACAATCCCAGGTCCTAGCGAAGGCACAACCTGTTTATAAATTACAGAGCTGCTAAATGAGTACGGCAAGTTGAAGGCAGCATTTATTCGCCTTTTCAAACAGTGCAAACTAAAGCAACTCTCTATATATTGGTTTAAAGACTCCATCTCCCAGCGACTGACAGCTCGCTTTTTCTTTTCCGGATGTTTTAAAGCGTCAACCTTGGAGAGACACGTCATTCTCATTGATGAATGGACCTCTGTACATACGGATGACAATAAAAAACGACCCCAGCATACGATGGGTATTTCCACCCAGGATGCAGAAAGGTTCTGGGTGGAGACCATGTGGATTTAATTTCCTTGCAGACAGATCAAAGGAAAGCTGCCAAGAGCATCTTACTTGACTCCAAATAAACATCCATGACCAGAAAAGAGGTTACACAAGTGACACGCACCCAGCTCCTCCATGCCGGAAAAGCCTCCCTCGCTGTTCTTCTAATTAAAACTCTTCCTCCACAGCTTCTAATTGATACCTAGACAAACAGCTGTAATATACTCCAGGAAATCTAACGCTGTACTTTGCTTTACTGGTGTGACATGGACTCCCCATCACAGGGCAAGCTGCACATTTTCATTTTACTGACAAAAAAAAAAAAATCGTTTTAAAAAAAAAAAAGTTAGTAAAAACCTGAGACCCTCCTCCTCCCCTTTTTCCCCATGCTTAAATATTTAGCTCAAAGGAGAGGTGTTTTTGATGTCCTGCCTGGCCACGGTTTGCATCCGAATATGTGTTTTTCTTGCACGGGTATCGGTATCTCCTAGACTGGCCAGAATGGAATGCCACAAATGGGTTCCCACCTCTGACCCCCTGAGAAAATCCATCGCTCGCAACACAGGTTGAAGAGCTTGACTTGGCTGCTTGTTCCTAAATCAGACTTTTGTTTCATTTCAGCTTTAATCTAGACTGCTTTGTCTAACAGATGCTTTACTCCAGTTTACCTGACAAAGATCTCAAGTGATGAAGAATTCATAACATCCCTCCCCCAAAAATATTTTTTTTTGTGTCAAGGTTTTTGTCCCACTTCCAACCACTGCATCTTTGCTTTCCCTTTCTGTACAATAAAAATTTTTCCCACACCAGGGCTCTCAGATTAATTATGTGTACCCCAGACTGCGTATATCCATCTTCTTGTCATCTCAAACTTCTTCTTTCGAGATTTCGAATCATCTTTGCCACTCTTTCCCGAGGGTCGGCGCTATCTTTCACAAAGCCCTCGCGCCGGGACTCAACGCTCCATGCTCAAAGCACCTGCAAAGGCAGCGAGACGCAGCAGAGCGAGAGGCAAAGCACCACAATATGCTAACCTCTACCCACCCAGATTTTTAAATCTGCCTAGATTTTTAAATCCGCCGAGTATTTCCATAAAACCGTGTTGACCAGCTCCAAGTTCATACGCTCGAGCTGACAGCGACTGCGCCCCCTTTCAGCCACCTCCCTGTTTTGCTGCCTTAAGCTAACCAGCTTAAATTTTCAAGATCACTCTGCTTCCCCCATAAGCATTAGTAAAACATTATCTTGCCCTTAAAACGTACCTTGCCCAGCTCTTTCCAGCACTCGTTGGGAACGAGCTGCTGTTTTACAGACCTAAAGGTTAGAGCTTATGATTGTGCTTTCATTTTTAGTAGCGCAGGAATTAATTTATTGCTCATTTAGGATAGCGATCCTCGCTGTCTGCCTCCTTGGGAGTGCAGAAATCATACGGGGCCGGGCTCCCTCTCCGGTACAGAGTACAGCAAGCTTCGCCACGCCTGCCCTGTATCGGGACATCCAGCATTAACCACTGTTCAGCTTTCTGACGTTATTCTTTTAAGTGCTATGGCAGGCAGAGATTTCTCACCAATACCTTCGGTTTCCTGTGGCCAACTGCACACATCTCCCGACCTCTTAACTTTGTTCTCCCTGCAGCCCGCTTTCCTGTTTACATCGCGGCCGTCGCTTCCCTTGCGAAGCCAAAGGGCTTTGCAGGGGGCGGGGGGGAGATTAAAAAAAAAAAAAAAAAAAAAAATTAAAAAAGAACCATCAAACAAGCGAAGTTTCCTCAAGCTGCCGGCAGTTGCGTGCCTCTCTTCCTTCGCCCGGTCGCAAGTGTCACTCACGTTTAACGGCTTCTATTTCCTGCACTCCGTTTTAATAGGCAGCTTTTTTAAATGCTAGACAATTCGGTGCCTGCTGAACATCCCACTGGCAGGAGCGATTCTGTCGGCATACGGCAGAGAAGTCCATCAGGGGAGATCACCTTGGGGTCTGCCCATATTCTCATTCTGACGGGCGAGGACAAGTTGTCCAACGTATTGCACGTTCATGTTTTCATGCCGATTCATTCCTTCCAAAAAAGTGAGTTTTGGTACATCTGCCTATGGACAGCCGGAGTCCTCTGGTATATTGGACGGTGACTAGAGCGTCCCGTCGTCTTTCATTTGAGCAGCAGAGATGGTGAAGGAGCTTCTCATCTTGCTCCCGTCATGACTTTTGGCACAGCTGGGAGCTGCAATCTCAACCATCTGTGTTTACCGGGGAATACCAGAGCATCAATGCCCCACACGAGACCAAGAAAACTGCTTAAGCTTTGAAAATATCTAGTAACAGCTTATGCAAGTCTACTCATTTAACAGGCCACACCACTCTGTCTAAGCTTGCTTTTAACCCCAAAACACTTAAAAATATCAAAAAATGAAAACTGAAGAAAAGTGATATCATCTTCTCGCTGACGATCTGCGAGAAGAAAGCGTTTTCTCTTTGGGCAAAGCCCCGTCTATACTACACCTTGCCCACCCCCGGTAAATTATTAAGGTAATGTCTAGAAGAGAGGAAGAAGATACACCCTGATTTCTGCCCCCCCCAACTTCCCACTTGTTTTTCACTGGCTCAAGCTGTGTTACCACCTCTCTGCGCGTGTTCAGCGGATGACAGTGGAACCGCAAGTGTTTATCTCAAGCCAAAATGGCTTTTTCCTCCCCTTAAACTCAGATTTAACTAGGGTTTTAACTCCTGTTTACCAAGGACGCAAAAGCGATGGGAGGCGCATGGTTATCCTTCGATGCCCCATCCACGAACTCGGTTTTCTTTTCCCTTTAAGGTGGTTTCACCCAGTTTTATTATGAGTTTCTGGCTTCCTTGCTTGGGATTTCCCTGCCTCTGCTGCTGTGTCCACTCATATCTTGGAGAAGAGAAATTTTAGAAAGGAAGAGCCTTGGTCTAAAGATGGGTCTCTGCTCCATTTGTGCAAGGGGAGGGCAGCCCAGCACTCCAGTGGGATGTTTTGGCTCCCAGACAAGACGGGGACGGAAGCATGACGTGCCAAGACTGTCCTGCAAGGCCTCGTTCTCTGCTGGAAATTGATATTCAGGGAAAACAGCGATGGCGCTTCGGCGCGCTAAGGGAGAAAAACACGCCACGCATTGCCCAAAAGCGAGCCAAATACAAGCNTGAGTCTGATCAAGCGCTGCTTCCAGTATTAATTTGCAAGGTGGGGCAAGGGGTAATTCAAAAGGTTACTCTTTGAAGGACCCACAAGCTGCTTCTTCGTCCAGGGATGCCTTTTTATGAACATTAGCACCGCGATGAGGCAGGTGCCCAGCCCACGTTTCCTCCACCATGGGGACAGCCCTGGAGGAGCCACCAGGCCAATGCTGTGAAGACGCTGCTGGTATCGACGCAATCCAACGCATGCCACGGAAACCCATGGCGGTGCCAGCACCAGCATTGAGTTATGGGCAACATAACAGACCCAGCTTCAGCGGATTCAGTGATGGAGTCGGATGATGACAGCTCCATCCGAAATAGAAAGCCGAGGTGGAAAGCCAGCTACTCATCCCAACCCAGCGCTCTCCCTTGGAGATGCATACCATCAATTTTGAGGTAGAAGGGAGAAACCACATCCTTGCATCAGCCTGTCCAGGTGTGCTCGGGCTGTAATGAGTCCACGGAGAACTTGGGAGTTGAGTCCCTATCCATCATGCGCATGCATGCACATTTTAGGAGGAATATATTTAAATAAACATATTTAATGTATGTATTTAAAAACTGAGCTGAGATTAGCTAAAAGTAACAAAAGTTAGTAGCGTAGAGGTTGAACAGATTGCCTCCATCCCATTACAACAAGGCAACGCAAGAGCTGGACATAGAAAACGGGCACTTCTCTGTGGACTAATGGCCAACGCCCACTTTGCTAATAAATGAGGTGGAAATCTGTGGCCGTCTCAAAACAAGCTCTGGATGCAGCAGCATCCCTCTTCTAGAAGTCCAGGCAACACTTGGACAAGAGACCTCCAGATGCACTTACAACCAAATAGATGAAGTTTAGCTGAAACAATGCTTTGCCAAAACCAACACAAAGACAGTGACCTCTGGAATTTGGGGCTACTTGCAGATGTCCTAAAGGATGCCATCGACTAAGTCATACAAAAGGTACTTTAACCCCTGGCAGCGATTCATCTAGATGTTTTTTTTCTTGCAAAAAGCCTTATTACTGAGGGAGAGTTTCCTACTATTTGCAGGAAAATTCAGAAGAGAACAAGTAGATACTAATTTGTTAAAGAGACAGATAAACATGTACAGGAAATACTTCTACGAAGGTCCTGATCCTCTGAAGATTAATAATCTACAGTACTGGAGACAAACCCATGACACTGAGGAAATAAGCGAACTATAAAAACAGGAAGAAGTGGAAGTTTATTTTTTTTTTTTAATGTTATTTTGAGGGAATATTTGTTTTTCTGAAGCTTAAGATACTGGCAAAAGCCTCCATCTGCAGGTCACACTATTCTCTATACAAAAGCAGCTGCAGAGAGTTTCCTCACCCAGGTCCCCAGAGCTGTCACTCCGGGCAGGCCATCCTGTACATCACGGATTAGCTGACTCCCCAGCCAACATTGTCATTTGGTTTTCACCTCATTTAAAGTCATTACAAGGGCTGTTGCTACGTGGACAACATTCTGTAGGTGATACCAATAAATCAAGTTATTTTGCTGTTGCACTTCCCCCCCACAGCCGCAGGATGAAGGTGGTATTTTGGTATATTTACTGTAATACTCATTATTAAGGTAGTACTTGCTGGCAATGAAGGGTTTTGCCATAAACAGAAACTATCAAGAAGAGCTTTTATGGACTCTCCTGCCTTGGTTTTTGTTCGAGTGAGAAACTGAACTACCACTGCTGGGAATTACTGTCCCTCCAAGGATTCAGCGAGGACACGCTGAGGCCAACTACCACTTCTGCAGCAACCTGGCAGCACAACTATTTTGGCACCATCGCCAAGCCCCCAAAGCTGAACAGACACCACCGCTTTGTCCGGAGGCACTAACCTTTTCTTCCGTCTCAGAAACATCTCGCGCTAGCTCAAGGTGGCATCACAAGGAGCCCTCGGACTCGTCATGTCTTACACACAAGTTATCTTACTTAAATGAGTCAGGCTGAGTCACAGGGTTCTTCTGCTATCAAAGGAAGCGGGAAGAGTAGAGGACAGGGACACCACATCAATTTGTCCTCATCCAGGAGCTTTTTGAAGCAACTTCTCCACCTCCTTCTTGCAAAAGCCTGCGAGAAATTTAGATCATTCCCACTACAACCAATGCTACGCGCATGTACTGGATGCCACCCTAAGAGCTGAATTAGGCTTACATCTGTCTCCAGAATTCCCAGAAAGCCACCAGTACAGAAATTAAGTTTAACTTAACCTGAAAAAAAGCTTTAAATATTTATGCTTCTAATATGTTCTCGTCATTTCGCTCTTTAGTACCATATATAGTTGAATTATTTTTGTCCACTGGAAATGAAATGATCCCTTCGAACTAGGGCATTCATTGCTTAGGAAATATAATTAAATTTCCACATTAGTTACCAGCTGTTAGTTAACTATGGGGGGAAAATTATCTACATTAAAAAAAAAAAAAAAAAGCAAGTGCAATACTATCAACCCAGCTATCCACTTGGATTTGACCTCTACCACCACTGCAAGTAAGACCTACATGCTATTTGTATGCTTACTGCATGGAAAGTGTATATAAATATATAAATGTCTACATATTGTATCAAATATTAGGCATTTGCTATTTGTCTGACACAGAATACATCAAGCCACGCATTTTCTGGTTTTGTATGTATCAACCAGGACGGCGACTGACGGTAACAACAGTACGGACAATTAAACTGCAGTAAGATCAGAGAAGCAAAAATCTGACTCTGAAACAATTTACAATTTCAGTTCACCCAAGTTATTCCCGTCTAGAGAAACGCCGATGCTGCTACAGTGGCGCTGAGCGCATCAACATGCTCCCTGAAGGTTATCAGAAGTAGTCAACATGGATTCACTAAGGGGAAGTCGTGTTTGACTAATCTGATAGCATTCTATGATGAGGTCACTAGATGGGTGGATGAGGGGAGGGCAGTGGATGTTGTCTACCTTGACTTTGGCAAGGCTTTCGACACTGTCTCCCACATCATCCTCACTGGCAAGCTTAGGAAGTGTGGGATAGATGTATGGACAGTGGGGTGGATTGAGAACTGGCTAGCAGAGAGAGCTCAGAGGGTTGTGGTTAGTGGTGCAGAGTCTAGTTGGAGGTCAGTAACAAGTGGTGTCCCTCAAGGGTCAGTACTGGGTCCAGTCCTGTTCAATATATTCATCAATGATCTGGACAAAGGGATAGAGTGTACCATCAGCGAGTTTGCTGATGACACTAAACTGGGAGGAGTGGCTGATACGCCAGAAGGCTGTGCTGCCTTACAGCGTGACCTGGATAGGCTGGAGAGTTGGGCAGAGAGGAACTTAATGAAATTCAACAAGGGTAAATGTAGGGTACTGCATCTGGGGAGGAATAACCCCATGCATCAGTACAGGTTGGGGGCCGACCTCCTGGAGAGCAGCTCTGTGGAAAGGGACCTGGGAGTCCTGGTGGACAACAGGATGACCATGAGCCAGCAATGTGCCCTGGCGGCCAAGAGGGCCAATGGCATCCTGGGGTGCATCAAAAGGAGTGTGGCCAGCAGGTCGAGGGAGGTCATCCTCCCCCTCTACTCTGCCCTGGTGAGGCCGCATCTGGAATACTGCGTCCAGTTCTGGGCTCCCCAGTTCAAGAAGGACAGGGATCTGCTGGAGAGGGTCCAGCAAAGGGCTACAAAGATGATTAGGGGATTGGAACATCTTTCATATGAGGAAAGGCTGAGGGATTTGGGTCTCTTTAGTCTGGAGAAAAGAAGATTGAGGGGGGATCTTGTTAATGCTTTCAAATACTTGAAGGGAGGATGCCAGGGGGATGGGAGCAGTCTTTTTTCAGTGGTGCCCATTGATAGGACGAGGGGTAATGGGCACAAACTTGAACATAGGAAGTTCCATCTTAACATGAGGAGGAACTCCTTTACTTTGAGGGTGGTGGAGCACTGGCACAGGCTGCCCAGAGAGGTTGTGGAGTCTCCCACTCTGGAGACATTCCAAACCCGCCTGGATGCTGTCCTGTGCAACCTGTTGTAGGTGACCCTGCTCTGGCGGAGGGGTTGACTAGATGATCTCCAGTGGTCCCTTCCAACCCTGACTATTCTGTGATGACGAGGGATAAGGAAAGGTCCGTGTCCAAAAGCCCACCTGAGCCCACCAGGCTAGCTTGGGGGTACCCACCTTACGCCAATCCACATTCCCTTTTCAAGTAATTACTTACATTAAAATCCTTCTGAATTGCTGCACATCCAAGACAACCCGCTGTTAATCTTTCCTACTTTGTCTCCCACGTCTGTTAGCGTACCAGGGTTTTACGTGACAAAGCGTTTTGCACCACCTCATAGCTCCTCACGTTAACTGACGGTATTGGTAATTAACCAACTCACATCAATTACAAGCAGAAATAGGAATAATAACAACAGATGCAGACAGAGCCCTTGAGCACCGGCTTCTAGGAAATCACTATCAAGAGCTCCGTTAAGGTGCACGCTCTCTGGCTAATTAAGTATTTGAGGTGGCAGTGAGAAGCTACACCCGATATTCAGCGCTCGTCAAGGTTCCCCGTGCTTTTCACCCTGAAATGTCACCCAGAAATGTTATTTCAACCCTGAAATGCCACCCAGATATTCTGGCTTCACCCCTTTCTTTGCTCTAGGTGAAGGTGAAGGAACAAGCTACCAAAACAACCTAGACAATACTTCCACAAAAAACCCAAGCTTCGACTCCTACCATTAAGGCAGTTGGTCAGGTGTGAGCCAATGAGCAAAATACAAAAGGCTATTTTTCTCCATTGTCTGCCAATACTCAACAGATACTTTCAGAAGTCATTGATTGGCTCTTCAAGTCCCTTTCTTCAAAGCATATAAAAATAGTATGAAGTAACAAAAGAAAGCACAATAAGATGACAAAACACCCAGCCTTCCAAGCTTTGGCAGCCCTTCTTACAGAGCATGCGATGCACCATGCCAATGCTGAAGGCATCGGACATTTCTTCTGGGGCATCTCGTGGCTTCTTGGCGTTGCGTAGCCCTGGCTGCATGGGGCTTTTTTACCTAATCCATTAAATCAACGACCATTTGAGGTCCACAGGTGCCTCAGCAAGTCACAGGTGCATGCCAATGACATCAGAAATAAAATAAAAAATTATGATTAACAAAAAAAAAAAATCAAGCAGCTTTAAAAATTTCCACGGCACTTAAGACTCTGGACTCTCCTGTTAAACAAGGCAGGAAGGGGGAAGGCTGGGCTCTGGTGCCAGGGACCCCGGACGCCCATCATGCCTACGATGAGCAGCTGTTGCCGGTATGGAGGATGGTACGGGGACTATTCCAAAAATCCCGCTCCTGGGACTTCCTCGTGACCCTCCGCCAAGCAAGCAGCATTGCGAGCTCAAAGCGGCTCCTCACTTGTTTTCCTGAAACGCTGCCGTGAAACGGGCACGGATGGATCTTATGAGCCTGGCAGCGTCCGCGCAGTTTCCAAATAGCAGATTTTATTGACTTTAACCTGCTAACAGCTGGCAACGCAATAACCCGCATCCACAGGCTGCTGAAGGTGCTACATCCCATTTAGATTTTTAGGGCTAAAATTAAGCTTTCCCTTTGATACGGAGTAATTTTTGCTTGGTATCCCAGTGCTTGTTCGGGCAGGCTTTCCATTCACCTGGGGCAAAAGCATGTTCTTCAAGCTTAATTAGGTCATATCCCAGGCTAAAGAATTTAATAGTTAATTGAAACATCACGCCAGCCTATGGTGTGCTCTGAATATGTCTCATGCCTCGCGTGGTGAAAGTCCAAGGGTGGGAGAGCGGCTGAGGGTGGGGAAGAAGGTTTAATTTTAGCCAAAAGGAAGAACATGTTCAGCACACTGACTAGCTAAAGAAATAAAAATAAAATAAAAATCCACTCTGCCACAATTCTGCTCCATGATATGGGCAGACTAATTTACACGTGATCCGTAACGCAGAGGAACACTAAATGGCAAAAAGCAGTCAAAAAAAGAGCTATAGCCATAGACAACATAAGTCAAGAGTGCTGTGCTAAGCAGCATGGGGAGAAAGTCTGTGCAATGCTTGGAGCTCCCAAAAACCCTGGAGCTCCCAGGCATGTCTGCACCAACACGCTGAGGGAGCCCATCGCAAACCTCATTCTCAAAATGTCGCAACCGATGGGTGCAACCAAAGGCATGGCCTCACGCAGGCTGCCACCCGCGCTCGGGCAGGAGACTATCTGCAAGCCACCTCCCGGTCACCGAACACAGGAGAAATAGCTCCTTATATAAACAGGTTTCTTGCAAGCTTATATATCCCTGTGCCAGGTTGTTGTGTGTTTTTGTACGAAAAACCACAAAGACCAACCTCAGAGAGACTTTTTCCACGTCTGCCTGCACACATTTGATGGGAGGGAAGACAGTAACCGCCTTCTGACCTTTACAACAAGCCACTCTTCAGAAAAATCAAGGCTATCCTGCAGAGGGAAGTTACTTCATACATAAGCAAATATCTTCCTTAAGTACAAAAGAGGTTAGTATATTTAGCATTTCAATTAGATCACGAATGACAAAGCCGCATTCCTGCAAAAAGGTTCCTGTATTCGAGATGTTCCAAAACAAAACGAATATACAGAGACTGGATTTTAGCCTTTAGGTGTTTCCTTCCCTATATTTAAGGTCTACAATTTTCTGAACTTAAATATAAAATGGCAAGAACGTGTACAAGCTGTGAACAGGCACAACCCTTCAATTTCTTGCACAGCAGCGCTCACGTTCCCTGCAATGCAACACCTTCCAACAAGCCACATGTTCCCCTCTCTCCAGCCTTGAGTTTTCTCTGGGTTTTAAAAATTTACCTTTGCTGTCAAGGGAGTTTCTAAATCCCCTCTATGAATTAATACAGCAAGAGAAGCCTAAACCAGGTGCTCAACCGGGCACATTCCTATCGGGGCCATCCAAGGAAAACCCTGCTAGTTTTTCACCAACCTAGGGCATCTCAGGCAGTCTACAGGTAGGACTTTCCTCCAGAGGTTTTTTCCTGTCCAGAATTTGAAGCTAAACATCAAATCAGCAAAACACCCCAATGGATTACTTCCTCTCATTGATGAAGGCTTATAATTTTCAAGTGTCTTGAAATGCATGGCACAACAGGAAAATTTACCTATAAATTGAAGAAAACCTTTCTGCACTTTCTGTACTTGTTTTAATAAACCTTGAGCACAGCTTTAGGCACCGGACAGTTTTCTCCTAACACAACACCACTTCTATAAAACACAGCACGGTTCCCTTTCTCGTTTGCTTTGCACCGTGGACTTCCACGCCGCGCACCTTTCCTCGTCAACCACAGCCATCCGTCATGCTTCAGTCGCCTCTCCCCAGCTATTTACTTAAGGCTGGGTATGGCCAGGAATTCCTCCCCGTAACGAAATGTACAAACGTGCTTTTATATGGTGCATTTCGACGCTGGAGAGTGCTCTCAAGGACTTTCCCTTTTCTGTCCTGAGGAGCTGGTTTTACTCCGAAGTTCAAGGAGCAGCAGAAGTTTCTTGCTGAAAAAAGTCACGTGCACCAGTAGAGGAAAGAAGTTAGGCATTTATTCCTTCCACCTAAGGGAACAACAGCTTAAAAGAGCGGTTGGGTATTAGTTATTGGGAGCCTCTTTCAATTAAAGAACTTGCAAAACCCAAAGCATCCCTCCCTTGGGCTAGTTTGCAAACAGGGGCTCAGTGTGACCTTGTGCTCCCCACCGCTTCAAGGAAGAATGCAGAATTAGGTTTCACAGAATCACAGTATCGTTAGAGTTGGAAGGGACCTTGAAGATCATCTTGTTCCAACCCCCCTGCAATGGGCAGGGACACCTTCCACTAGACCAGGTTACTCCAAGCCCCGTCCAACCTGGCCTTGAACACCTCCAGGGATGGAGGAACCCCTCCAGGACAAACCTACGGCTCGCATGCTTGAATGAGCAGTTGGGGTTGAAGCCAAAAGCACATCCCCTGATACCCTGCTGGGCATCTGCACTCTGCCAGAATCCAGAAAGTAAGACATGATATTGGGCTTAATGGGTAAGAAAAAAGCCAGGTGCTCTTGTACACCTGGTAAGAAGCAATCCTCTGAATGATAAGCCAAGGAAGACACACACCATCTGACAGCGGAACACTCCGTCAGCAGGCTCAAAGACTCACTTCTACTGATCTAAGAAAAACAGTCACCACCGTCCCGTGCCCCTTGGAGCAAGGGCTGACCCAACTGGCACAGGTTCACATCGTGGCAGTTTGTGAAACTACCAACTGAAATGAATCAGTACAAAAAACATTAGTACTTTTTCTGCTCACCCATCACCAATGAAGTCAGCAAGGTTCTCCGCCATCCCATCCTTCCCTCCTCTCCCCACTGCCCCCATTACACACAACGATGTCTGTTTACTTCCATACGCACTGCAAAAAAAAAATAAAAATCCAGTACTAACTGTACTCAAAAGCAACCTTGGGAGCTATTTACCGAGCATCTTTTAATGCATCCTGGTACTTGGACCGTCACTTTCACAAAAAGAGGAGAGAGGACGTGAAGGATCTCTCTTTGATGCTCTGTTCACAGCTGAAGGCCAGCTAACGTTAACCAACTGAAGAGACAACCTCCGCCAGGCACAGGCATCTTCCCTGCAACCACCAGCAGCAGTTTTCAGCTAGATCCCTGGAAGTCCATTGATTGAGTCCTTTATAGCATTAATTGCAACAAACGGCATATGTTATATATTGCCTCCAACTGTTCTACAGACGACGGGTCAGAGACAACAGATCCAGGAGCCCCTCGCAAAGCAGCTGGGTTTTTCCACCCTTGCTTACAGCACAGGGGCTGCTTTAAACGTCTGTATGTTTATAGACTATATATAGTAGGTAGCCAGGTCTCACCACCAGTGGTCCAAGGTGCATGATCACCTGGAGAAGGTCCAACCGGGGATATGCTCATTTCTAGTCCCACCTCTACCATTTGTACAGACATCAGAGCAACTTTTTCCTTCTTAAAACACGTATAGGGAAGTACAACTTGCAGTTGAGTATTTTCAGAAGGGTACCAGACTTACGCAGAAGCACAATCTGGTGAATGTTTTTGTGAAAAATTATTCCTCCTATTCCAGCAGCAGGGAGGAAGCAGAAGAGGAAAACAGTCTACTAATATTTAATTTTTTTTTTAAATGATACAACGTTTGCACAAACAGCATGTGTTTTACTAAATCTCAACATTTAAGTGCTGGAACAAAGAACACACTTTCCTCTGTATTGTCTTACCCCAAATCAACACATAAACCTTAAGACACATTTGCAATCCAAAGAGAACTGATTTGCTAAAGCACCCAGTGATTTTATTGATTAAACTACCACAAAACCCGGAGCGCATTTTGTCCAACAGAGGCATAACCAAAGCAGCAAGTGTTCTGCACACTGCTACTCCCCTTTCGTTTTGTTTCTGTAAGTCAGGGCTGAGAAAGCAAATTAAGCTTTGGACTCTCAAATCCTATAATCGCATGAGTTACAGGGCACCAACTCCAGAAGTTTATGTATTTTCTTTCTAAAACATGAATGGGAAAGTTTACGCAAACACCCTTCTTTCCCCATCCCTTCCTTCCCATAAGGAGCAGTGTTTGTTTTTTCATTCGCCCTCATGAAAGGCTGGGGAAGCTATTCCACCAATACTCCGATAAAGGTAGCCCACACTTCCTTAGAGATATAGTAAAGGGAAGGAGGGGGAAAAAAAAAAAAATAACCAACAAAACCAACCCACCCGAACACCCCCACCAGCAACAAAGCTGCTAGAAATATTTTTTAATGACTTTTGTACAGAACAGCGGATTTTATCCACAAATTAACCCGGTTTACAATTCACCTGGAGCTTTCCTGAACAAGAAAATGGAGAGGTACACAGATGCAGAGGCACTACACACTGCAGAATTTTGGCACTCCATAGCCAAACTCTTGCGTCCAAGACAAAAATGCCTCAAACAGGGTTTTTTCCTGTTTCAATGCTTTATGACCATCATTTCTAAAAAAATCCACAGGGCCACTAACTTTAGGGAACAGGCTTTTTTGTTGCTTATGAGGGTTTGGGCTGGAGGATAGGGCTTTTCCACACACCCTGGACATTTATTTCAGGGATTTTGTTTACAGGCGTGCATGCAGAATCAAACCAAACGAGTGGCTGGTGGCAGAATTTAAGCCATAATTTTTTTCATTCATAGGCTGTGATTTCGGAGGGCTCCTTAGCCGCTCACTGGGGCAGGATCGGCACAGGTGAGGTCAACAGGCGCACCAACTGCTAGCTCCACACCCCAGAACTGGGAGACCCCAGCTAGTTCTTGGCCTCTGGGTACACAACCATTTCTGGGATGTAATAATAAAACCAGGAGAGAAGTAAGAAGATTTTTAACGTGCAAACACAGGAGAGCATGATAGAATGGTGTGGGTTGGAAGGGACCTCAAAGACCATCTCGTTCCAGCCCCACCCCACCCTGGGCAGGGACACCTCCCACCAGCCCAGGTTGCTCCAAGCCCCCTCCAACCTGGCCTTGAACACCTCCAGGGATGGGGCAGCCACAGCTTCTCGGGGCAACCTGGGACACTGCCTCACCACCCTCACAGCAAAGAAGTTCTTCCCAATATCTCGTCTAAATCTCCCCTCTTCCAGTGTAAACCCATTCCCCCATGTCCTATGGCTCCCCTCCCTGATCCAGAGTCCCTCCCCAGCTCTCCTGGAGCCCCTTTAGGGACTGGAAGGGGCTCTGAGGTCTCCCCGGAGCCTTCTCTTCTCCAGGCTGAACACCCCCAACCCTNTGCTGGCCACGCTGCTGGGGACGCAGCCCGGGATGGGGGTGGCTTTCTGGGCTGTGAGCGCACATTGCCGGCTCGTGTTGAGCTTCTCATTCACCAACACCCCCAAGTCCTTCTCCTCAGGGCTGCTCTCCATCCATTCTCCACCCACCCTGTGTTGATACCAGGAGTTGCCCTGATGCATGTGCAGGACCCTGCACTTGGCTTTGTTGGTAAAAGTTCGGTAAAAACCTCACTGTGCCACAAGCACACATATTTTAACATCATTCAGCACACCATCGTGCAAGACGGCCATGGCAACCCCAGGGAGTTCACCCTGAGGCATCAAAATAAGCCTATTTCTGCCTCCCCGTTATCTGCTGTCTATTAAGCATTTCTACACATACGCACAACTTTTAGGTGGGGGAAGACCCCCCCACACACATCAAGTCGAACGGATAAAACCACCCGCCCTCCTTCTGCCTCTGCCCACCTGGCACCAAACCGTGTAACTCTGTGTTTGGAAGGATTTTAACCAAAAAAGGTCACTTATCCAGATGAACTGACCTGGGAAGAAGGTTTACAACTTCTGCGTACAGGCGAGGGAGACACAGACTTTTTAATAACTAATAAAAGCACAGAAAGACCCGATGAACAGCTCAAAAAAAAAGTTTATATTTATCATATGACTTGTTTTAGGAACTACTGTAAAAAGGCACATCACTGCCCCGATAAGATCTTCCAAAACTCGTGGAGTTTATGTATACATAGACACAGGGGGAAATGGTTTATTTGGGCTTTAGGGTTCTTCCTGTAGGATGCAGTGTTTATACAGGGTATTTCTGGAACTTCCTGGCTGCGTTTGCGAGACCGTGCTCTCCGTGCGCCTCCAGCTCCTCTCCGCGTCAGCCTGCCTGTCCGCAGTATTTACACCCTCAAGAGGTACAGAAGTTACAGATCCATCACGAGAAGTCAGTAGGACCGAGCTCCAAGTCATTAAGGACAAGATAAAGGGAAATTAAGAGTTCTTCTTGATGTGCTTTTTTCCTAGTAAAATCTGCAAGTTATCCTTGTCTATACAACACATAACGCCACTTGAGTTTTTAACTGCATCTTTAAAATGCATTTAGTTCCCTTTCTCCCCCCTCTCCTATCACTCCTCCTTTAATTTTTTATTCTATTTATTGTTTTTAACCAAGCTAGCACACTCTCCACATCGCACTTCCTTCGGATGACAAGCAGAAGCTCATCTCCAGCACTGCTTAATAAGTTTCCAGCCATTCAACATTTAGGCTCTCATGCAGTATTACAATACCAAAATGCTGAATACTTCCGGGGGGGGGGGGGAAAACCCCAAACCAACCAACAGGAAATTTTTCCTCTTAAGCAGCTCTAGTGGTTTAATTGTACTGCAGCCTTTTATTCTTGTTTTTAAACACAGAAAACACACTCTGCACGAAGTTTCCCTCTAGTTCAACTAAACATCAGATGCCTATTTAAAAACACAAGGTCATTCAAGCCAATGCAAGTATGGGAATTACTGTTTTACAAAACTCTATACCATTCCTCACCCTTTCTATCTTTACAGCCACCGAACTGCATACATCCAGTAACAACATGTAAAGCACTGACGGGCTGCAACCAGCTTAACACCTCCCATGCCAAGTTTCAGTCAAGGATGAATTATGTTGGCAGCGCTATAAATCTCCAGCGATAAAGTTCTTGCTGTAATTTCACCAGTATTTAAAAAAAAAAAAAAAAAGCACAAGCGTGCTGCGCTGAAGTATATCAGTGGCTTCTCTGTAATTTATACACACGCATATACTTTAAACACGTGGAGTGTAACAAGCTCTGAAATACAGGGATTTACGCTGTGGTCTAGCAGGGGTACCCCTGGCTCTCCATCCCCACTGAGGCAGCGGGGCTTTTAATAAAAGTCAAAAAATAAAAATAAAAACTAGAAATAAATAAAAATAAAAAAAACAGTGCTAAGGAACCAGGCAACTTGGGTTTTAGGAAACGTGATCAAATAAGGCGGCTGCCTTGTCAAAACTGCGGAGAAGGTACATCTAATCCCCACTTTCAGCAATGTGCACTCCCATGCAGCTCTTCAACGGCCAACCTGGCAGCAGAGGAGCTTACTGGCATTAAGAGGACCCCACTGTACCGGGCATCTAAGGCAAAAATAGGGATTGATCTCCCCGTCGTGCCGCTGGAGCTGTCCTCGCACCCCCACCCACGCAGTACGGGTGAACGATGGAGAGATGCAAAGGTCCAAGCGTTACAGGAGTCGTGCTATGGAACAAAACCCAAGTTAGGCAGCTGAAAAAATGCCAAACGTGCTTTGAATTGGCCTGGGCGATAGTTTCAGATCTCTACCTAATTTTTAAGAACCAGACTGTTTGTAAATAACCTGCCACCCCAGACCCAGAAGCCCTGCAGCAGCAGCTCAGTCTACTAGCCAGCTCTGCTGATGCCTTCCAGCAACTCGTTATGGCATCCCTTTGATTTCTGGAAAACAAAACCAAGTAGCTCTCCAGTGTTAACACCTGGACACTTTTTCTCTTCTCAGCCCTCAGAGATCTTATAAAGACCCTACAAACAACCATCCTGCTGGTACCCTCCAGAGGTGGAGTGATGGGCTGCAATGGGAGGAAGGATGCGCGTGATGAGCCACCTGGGCTGCTGCTCGCTACTGGGGTATGAACCCAGCTATTCCCCTCTCTTGCCTCGTTTCATACAATCACAGAATGGTTTGGGTTGGAAGGGACCTTAAAGACCATCTCGTTCCAACGCCCCACCCCCCGCCGTGGGCAGGGACACCTCCCCCCAGCCCAGGTTGCTCCAAGCCCCGTCCAACCTGGCCTTGAACACCTCCAGGGATGGGGCAGCCACAGCTTCTCGGGGCAACCTGCGCCACTGCCTCACCACCCTCACAGCAAAGAAGTTCTTCCCAATATCTTGTCTAAATCTCCCCTCTCTCAGCTGAAAACCATTCCCCCTTGTCCCATGGCTCCCCTCCCTGATCCAGAGTCCCTCCCCAGCTCTCCTGGAGCCCCTTTAGGGACTGGAAGGGGCTCTGAGGTCTCCCCAGAGCCTTCTCTCCTCCAGGCTGACCCCCCCCAACTCTCCCAGCCTGTCCTCCCAGCAGAGGGGCTCCAGCCCTCGCAGCAGCATCCCAACTCGAGGCAAAGCACACGCTTCCCTATATGCTGCAACTTGAAGCATTAGTAACCTTATATTAGCTTCAGGGCATACCTTTCCACTCGCAAAACCACGTAAACAGCCAGTTTGCCTTCCAAGTGCTTAAAAACCCAGGTGGGAATGTTCGGACATGTCAGCGGAAGAAATGCAGTGAGCAGAGGTGAGCTGAGCTCTCGGCTTCCAGTATGTGAATTAATAAATAATTTAAAAAAAAAAAAGCATAAATGGTCTAGTGACTCAAAAAGAAAAAAAAAAGTTACTCAGATGTGTTTTAGCTCAGATGCTAATTGCTGCTAGTGGCATCAACTAATCCTAAGCCTGGACTTAATTCCTATAAAACCACATCATTTAAGACACGTTGTCTTTCCGCAGGCAAGGGGAAGACAAGGAAGGAGCTGGCAGGCGAGACTGTGGTGCTGCAACAGGCTCCCGTGTTTAGGGAAGAAGCTCCGCGATTTGCCGCAGCGTTTTGAAACTCCGTACTGCTGTGCAAACACCTTCGAGTGTGTTTCAGCTATTGCAGAGGAAACTAATCTCGCTCCTAACTACTCACCGAATTAGTTTTAAGGTACAGCGCAGGGAGGGAAGCTGCCTGCTCTTCAGACCCACTTTTAACTAGCAAGAAAAAAAAGTAGTAAATAATTGGACTATCCAAACAGGACATACGCATAGTGCCATTAAAAAAAAAAAGATAATCTAAGCATTTCCAGACGTCCTCGGGACTTTAGTGCATGTGCGGAACATGCTCCTGTCCTTGCCCGGCAGCGCAGGTCCTTACAAGCAGAGAGACATGTTCCCCATACGGTAGATCAAAAGACACTATGAGGTTTTACAACACATCTCCCAGCGCCGTCGAACGCGCGTGTCCCACAAAGAGCAACAGCAAAGGTGTAACAGCAACCAACTCAACTTTCCTATTAAAAAATAACAATAATTAAAAAAAAAAAAAGATGGGGGGAAGTGGTTGCTCTCAACAAGAGACACACACTTTTCGTTCCTAGAGCGAGAGATGTAGCCGGGTAGCAAGTCTGAATATTACTTCTGAAAAGCCACTTTATACACGTGCAAGCAAAAAAAAAAAAATCTATTTAATTGTTTACATAGTTCACTAAAAACGCTATTTTTGGCTTGAGTTTTGCCTTTTTTCTGTAGCACCTCAGACAAAAAGCACTAACAAGCAAGGAACGAGCTCTGCTACCATGGTAGTCTTCAGGCCACGAAACCCTTTTCTCCTTGCTAGGCACCGTTGTCAAAGTCCAAGCGCTTTGCAGAAGTGGGCAACTCCGCAATCCCACTTTTGAAAACGCCACAGATGGGGAAATCAAGTAATTTTGTTAGAAAGCCCTGTAACCCCTCCTCCCCGCGCCTGCCAGTAAGAAGTTTCCTTCCTAGCTGGAATAGCCATCAGCTGTCGGGCTTCCTTGATAGACTCAAGATCTCTCCTCTGATTACAGCACACGTAGGAGTTGAGAACAAAGGGGGGGGGGGGGGGGGCACACAAACCACACCCCAA
>VZSZ01004492.1:147895-171299 GCA_013398815.1 Ibidorhyncha struthersii | reverse complement strand
CCATGGTCAATAGGTCCAGCACATTTTCTCGAGGTGGGCTCTTGTTCCCACTGTTCCCACCGGTTCCCTAAGAATATCTGCTTGGGATATTTCCTAGTCCCCTGGGCTGAAGGGGAAGTCCACCAGTGCCACAGCAACAAGTGCCTCCTGCCAGACCCGTCTCTATCTGTACCTGTGCCAGTGCTAAGCTGGTACTTCAGCAATGGGGGCTATGCCAGTTCCACTTGGATCATCTTGCTTGACTGAGTCTAGCAAGGTGTCTACCCCTTCTTGCTTTTAAGGAATGTAGCCCACCAGTTGCCATCACCTTGCTCAGTAGGGCAGCATTCGCATGGTGTAGGCAGACCAGCCTGTCCTGCAACAGAGCTGGTGGTGCATCCAATGGACACACCTAGCCAAGCTGCCACCCTCCAGTAGGTGTGGCTCATAGTGGGTATTTTGGTACCTGCTACAGAGGTAATGGCAGAGGAGTGCAAGAAAGGTGCACTTGCCATTGGTGTCACAGGAATATGGAGCTTGGTGCAGGGTCCTGCCTTGTCGGGTCCCATATGGCTGTATACATAGCAGACATCCCTCCTTCATGTTTTTTGACAACCACTGGTCTGCAAGATTGTTGCCTTTAGCATGGATATCTGTAAAATAAAACTTATTTCACTTTTCCCAGTCCCAAATTCTGTACTTTATAGCATCCTGCTTCCCATGTGCCACCCTCATTATGTGAAGGTACAAGATTGCCTTCCTTCATTACTTTTTTACCAGTCTATACTATTTTGCTGGAACCGTCCATGAAAAAATGTATACTTCTGATCCGTTGCTGTTTTGTCATGGAGGGTGTCTCTAGGATGTGACTGCTTCATGGAGGGAGTCCATGTTACTCTTTACATGCAGATGCACCATGTTTCACCAGGTTTTTGCACTAAGAGAGTTAAGATCCTGCTGCGCCCACCTCCTCTGTATTTGGTGCTTCTATTGAGGATATGAAGGTGCACCTTTGCTAGGCAATGAGAGGCAGCCTTATGTTTTCTTCTCTCCTGTTAACAGAGTCCATACCACCATGTGTGGGCAAGGTACATGCGCCACCTGGTCTCCCATCAGGTCTTCTGTCTGTTACAGTGCTCATTAGGGAACTGTGATGCAGAGCCTTTGCCTAGCGAGGTGTTCCTATCTCAACACCTGACTGAATGAGAGCCTTCGTGGCTCGATGGAGGTACCAACCCCTGGCCAGGTGCACTGTGTTGGGTATCACCTTTCCCAGTGTTTACAGTTCCTGGAATATTTGTAGGAGCCTGTCCTGGCTTGAGCGACACAGGACTAATTTCTCTTCTAATGCTTGGAAAAATGGCGCTTTTAGAAGACTGTAGTGTCTGAATTTATGAAAATATTTAGTTTATAGCCAGCTATGATATGTGGGTTTCGAGGCCCCAGTGTTTTGGAGTTAGCCAGGTTCAGGGATGAGGAGGAGCGAGACCCAGGCACCTGACCCAAGCTGGCCGAGAGGATTATTTCATACCGTGAATGTCACATTCAATATAAATTAGAAAGTTTGCTGCGAAGTGGTCTCTCCCTTGATGGCCACGATCCTGAAAACTTCTTGCCCCAGCGCTGGGCACCTGAGGCCTTCCCTTCCTCCCAAAGCCATAGCGCTCGTGGTGTCTGACATTTGCTGTCCACTCCTGGGAGTGTGCAGCTTCCTACTGATAGAATTGGCTGAGCATAATTCTTGTATATTTTGTATTGGTATTGGGTCTTTAGTGTTATTAATGTTAATTATCTAGTCTTATTCTATTAAATCTGGTTATATTTCAACCCTTGGGTTTCCTTGTTTTTTCCCAGTTCCCCTTTGCACGTGGGGAGGGGTCATCGGGTGATAGAATAATTGTCTAAACGACAATAAATTCTTGTGGGTTTCTCAAACCATAACAGGGTCCTTCTGCAGATGGAGCTCCTGTACATGCAGAGCCAGGTGCATGATACTCTTCTGTTATGTGGGTGGTCACTTAGGAGTTAAGTACAGAAAGAAGCATCCTCTTAGGTCTCACTGCAAAGGAAGTGAGTCCTCAAGTCTTGATTTTTGGCACAATGAACGAGAAAAAAAATCTCAATACTGCAATGTAGTTTATGTGTTTAACAGACAATCATTAATAATACCACATAAGGGCACCTACACATGGGCTTCTGACAGCCTTATACTCCATTAAATCACTGTATTCACTAAAGCAGATCACATTGAGGGATTTAGTCCATGGGAAGACTAAAGATTTCAAAATGCTGAAATCCGAGAACATTTCAGAGCATGTGCAATTTCACCCTCCTTGAAGAGGTTCATTCTGCTAGTATCAAAACATCTCATTGACTTCAACATTTAGTTTACTTGAATAATTTGTCACTGGTGGAATATATATATCAAGTGAAAAAATGAAATAGGTATTTTAACTTCATAAAAAGAAAAAGCATTTATAACATTCCCTTGAAAATTAACGTAATACTTCTATTCTGACCTATTTCTACTCAGTCTAACCAGCATGTTGTGATACAAAAGACTTCCATAAGAAATTTTTCAAAAGCTCTTATAATAATTATCCCCTTAGAAGCAGTAAAAAAGCAGGCATTCAGCCAGGAATAATAGCTCAGCCTCGTACCCCAGGAAATTCCTTTTTCTGTCCTGCCCAAAAAACCTTATAGATAGGTGGCTTTGGCAATGCTAACCGCTGCTGGTGTGAAAGACAATTAACAATGATAATCACAAAAATTGCTTTAAAGAAACCTTGTCCTTTTGCTGCTTTGCTGGGAAGACCCTGTATAACCTTTCTACAGTAGCTTCATCCACCCATTAACTAATATTCAAATCATGACATGCTTCTCCTTCCCTCAGTTTTGACAGATGTGCTGGAGTGCTACCAAGCATCAGCAGACACCTACAGAGATACATACATATCTCATTTAGTTTTCTTCAAATGAGTTTCCATGATGATCTAAACCATCCCAAATTCTCCCCAATTTCTGAGGGTCCTGGGCGTGCGCTTGGAAGTGATGGGCAGAGCGGCTTGCATGTGTCTTAACGTTTTTTGAGCCACGAATGGTCAAACTTGGTGGCAACTGATCTGTGACAAAGCCTTTTCTCTCTTTCCCAAACAGCTAATATGCCAGAGGATTATCCAGATCAGTTTGATGAGTTAGTGGACTTTATTCAAGCCACCATTAAAAGGCTGAGGAGGTCACCGGATAAACAGACTCCAATTTTTTCTAGGCGGGAGAGAAACCGGCAAAACGCAGCCATGAACATAGAGAATTCCAGCAAAAAGGCAAGAAGGAATCAAAAGGGCAAAAATCGAGGATGCGTCTTAACAGAAATACATTTAAACGTCACTGACTTGGATTTGGGATACGAAACCAAAGAAGAGCTAATTTTCCGGTATTGCAGTGGATCTTGTGATGCAGCCGAGACCACCTATGACAAAATTTTAAAAAACTTAACCAGAAAGAAAAAACTAGTCACTGACAAAGTGAAGCAAGCTTGTTGCAGACCCACAGCCTTTGATGATGACCTGTCCTTTTTGGACGATAACCTGGTTTACCACATACTGAAAAAACATTCCGCAAAAAGGTGTGGGTGCGTCTGATGGCTGCGCGCCAGAGGCGGCGCCAGTTTTTCATTCCTGCTATAATGCTAGGAGTGGGACCAAGGTTCCTGGGGATGTGTCTGCTCAGAGCAGAGAAAAGAGGACCAAGAATGCAGAATGAGGGGTCATGAGAGCCTGGGGTGGTGGGCACGAGGCAGCGTAGGAGGATGGAGGCTTTTGACATCCTATGGGAAAGTAAATAAAAGCTCAGGTGGGGATGCTGATAGCTGGATGGTGTGCATGCTGCCTTTCCTGTTTGACACAGTCCACCTTCAGTGAGATTCGGATCCATGAGGAATGTGCTTAAAAACACAACCCTGCCATATCACACTGTGTTGTAGTTATACCATCCGTGCCAGGAAGCTTAGCTGAGAAGTAGCTTAGGAGTACCTTACTCGTCCCCTGTGCGCTCAGCTTTACTGAAAGGCACATCGTGCTACTGTTCATTGAGGGACGGTTCCTAAGCACTTAGGACAACTTCTAAGCTATAACAAGATTAACCTTGTAAGTAAGATGATATTGGGCAAATATCAAAATTCCCAGGCTCAAGTTCTGTAGGGCCAGTATCGATATGAAGCAAAATAGTTCCGCTTACTGGTTAAGTTTGGTTTTTTCCATCTCGTGTTTCTTCAAAATGAGTGTAGGATTTCATTCTTCTGCTACCTATGAAAACAAGTTGAGTTTTTAAGCACTTCTTCCTAGTATAGTAAGAGAAATAACAAGCCCGGGCTACATGACGTGTTTCTTTTGGTTTACAAAGGACTAACATCACTTGTGTAACTACATTTCTATTTGGTCATTGTGAGTGAGCAGAGACTACTTGATGCAATGCATCCGTTCAGAGACATAAATATACAGAAGATATTTATTGAGATTAAGTTATTGTTATTTATTGCAGTTCAATAATGAGTCTCCTTTCCTTATTTATTGAAGTTTCTTTTCAAAGGTGCCAAAGTAGAAGGTGCTTGGAAGATACAGAGAGACAATGAAGTTGGGAACAACGGTCCATGCTTTTGATTGGAAGTGTTAACGTGAATGCAAAAAATCACTTACTTTACCTTTTTTTCTTTTAAACAAAATCCTGATTATGTTCACAAAGTGTAGTGCCGAAGCCTGCAGCCCTTCCTCCTGTTCACTAATCCTTTTGAAAATTACTGCAGTCATACATGCGCAGGAGCAGCAATGGCTCCGGATGAGTGAGGGTCGCAGGACTTGGCTCAACATGAGCAATTTGTTAGAAAAACTAATTCTAGTCATATTTAAAATGTAGCCATATTTTTTTCTCACACTTTTTGCCAACTGACCTCATATAACTATTGACAAATGGAAAATAATCACATTTAGCCTTATAATTTCTTGTTATATTTATTTAAGCTTTTCCTTCCATATTTCCATATAGAAGAGGTTAAGTCCCTCTTACCTAGTTAGCCCTGGATTTAATATAGCCTGCAGGTAAACAATTGTGTTAAATAACCAAAGTGTTTTGTATAATTTGCTGAAATGTTACAGGATCGTACCCGCACAGCAGAACAGTCTGAGTTTCCTTAGGATGAGGGAGGTTGTACAGCGAAGGCATTCATACCTGAGCGCTAATGCAAGCTCTCGTTCTGGAGGCTTTTCTCCCAAAGGAGCAGCAGTGTATGTCACTAGACATACCTGATAACCAGTGAAGCATCAACTCCCACAGAAACAACAGGGAAAAATAAAAATAATCCCTACTGAAAACCAAAAAACGATGGTCCAACCTTTTATCTCATGCATCTGCACACTCATTTTGCCCTGGGCCCCTTGGGGCACCACAAAAGAAGGGTCTAGAGGTCAAAAAAGTCCAGAACAGGCATAGAAAGATGTACCAGGTGTATGAAAGGCAATTCAGCCCAGGCCTCTGCTGCTTTCCTGGGCGGATGGAGGGCAGCCCCAGAGCTCACCTGCAGGGTCTGTTCTCACACTGCCACAGGGACACGTTACCCTCCACACTGGGCAGGGGTGGTACAGCTGATACCACCACCAGCATCAGCATGACTTGGGCAGTAAAAGCCTACTAAACTGAGGGTCAGCCGCGCTGCTGGGCAGTTGACCAAGCACAGCGCTCAGAGCTGTGCTTTCACTTGCCCCAGTTGCTGAAAACTTGCCCCAAAGCATTTTCTGCGCAGCTTGAAGAGGCTGTAACCAAAGTAAATCAAAATACAAAAGGGTAAAGTTCGTGATTTTTTTTTTAATTTTCTAGACCTTACTGAAGGCAGGAGTGTGCTTCTCTGGAGTTTTTTACTTCACCTGCGATTTATGTCTCAGTCATTTGTGTTAATCAACCAAAGTTCTCTACAGACTTTATTTTTGTACAATATTCGTTTTATAACTTTTTACAAAATAAAACTCATTTCTATTGTTACCTGATTGTTGCTTGTGCTTCTTCCTCATTGTACCACTTCTGAGTTACAGTGTTGCCTGGTTTCCATCCCACATGGGGCAATGCTGAAGAGCCATCAGTGGAGCTTTCCTCTCCTATCTATCTCACCAGCATCTTTAATGTGGATCAGAGATGCCTATAGCTTCTTAGCAGAACATAACATTAATTGGCCACTGCAATAAATGACTCAAAAATGTGTGGTAAGCAGTGACACAATAATCATCCCAGTGACAGGCTTGAGGAAGCCTGGTATTACCCAAGCTGTTCTTTGCCTGTGCGTGGCTGCCGTGGCTTCGTGGTGGCCTTGGCTATGCACAGCCACAATTCCTGCACTCGGAGGAGGTTTGCATTTTGCTTTGCTAACCCAGTCGTTACATTGGTTGGACTAAATTCCATCCACTTTGGCAGTTCTTTTCCCTTCATCTTTAAATAGGAAAATACAACTTGAGGAATTTTCTTTTCTGCCACCATCATGGAAAAGATGAGGGCAGGTTTTGTGGCTGTGGCCAGCAACATTTTCTCAACTGTTTTGTGTTAAGTGCTGCAGTTCCTATCACAGAGCTGATAAACACATGCATACTTACCGGTTTTGACACCAGGCTCTGTACTCCTCAAAACTGCTACAGAGAGGAAGAGGGAGCATCTGAGCAGTGAGCCAGTGAGCAGGAGATCAAACGCTCTCTCTCTTAATGTACAGCATATGGGTGCCTTGGTTTCATTTGCGCTGAGCGAAGCCATGCACGCAGCTCCAGCCCAGCCGCTGGAATGCATAGCAAAGCTTGCAAGCACTGATTTTGAAGCACAAAGTATTGAAGGCATTCCTCCTCACGTGCTGCTGCCTCCTCTCCTTGCAGCAGAAGCCCATCCACCATACACAAAGACTGCTGATTGCAGTCTGGTTGAATATGGCACACATTAAGTGTTTGGAATTAAAATGAGCCGCAGCTTCATGTTCAGCGGAGATCGTGCACTTTCCCAAGAGCTGGTGGGAGTGTCTACACAAAACACAGCTGTGAGGTGCTCTGAAGATTCAATGCTGATCTTAGAGCCCAAACCTTCTGCCTCCTCTTGCATGGATGGGGAAGCACAAGGCCAATGGCGGAGTCTTGCTTGGTGTTATCAAAGTCTGCGAGTGGGCTATGTAATAGCTGGCAGGATCAAGCTTGCTTGCGTAGACCTGTTTCACCCTCCTTCCACAGCCTTCCTGGTGAGGTTAGTACTGGGCAGACCAGATGGGGTTTTGCCACTGCAACCCCAGGCTGAGCACTGCTGGGCTGGCACCTTCAGCCTAATTTTCTGGTTAAGGCAAGGCTTGCAGTATTGCCCTGGTGTCCTGCACGCACTAAAGCAGCTTGAAACCTTCAGCTGGCAGGTTGTGTAAAAGATTTCAAAAAGGGCTTATATTTTCATTTGTCACTAGGTAGTGCCAGTGCTGGGAGATACGTGATGTCGCTGCTTGAGTAGCTGGGTCCCTTCTGGAGGGAGAAGATCTGTCCCAAGTCAGATAAATTACTTACAAGGGAGAGGATGAACCAAACCCCGTAACTATTTACACTTATTCAGTACTAAAATCAGGGGGACATTAAGTTTTATTACTTGACATCTTGATAAGGATTTTTTATTTTATGTTATATTGGGTTTTGTTGTATCAGTTAGCATTGTGCTGTCAGACAAGAAGGGCTGATTAGGGGGTTGGGGCAAATTATGAACATCTAAGAAAAAGCAGGTATTTTGCAGGAGGACATATTTAGTGATGCAACTTGGAAATCTGGCCTTCAGAGAGTCCCCTCTAGCAGAAGGGATTGCAACCATGTACGTCCCACAGGCAGTGTCATCCACAGGCAGCACATCAAGAGAGAAATCGTAATAATACCAGGTCCTTCTGCAAGCTCTCACGTGAACTCCATCCCACAGCTGTCTGGTGGTGCTGATCTCAGTGCAGAGAGGATGAAGTAGGCAAAACTGTGCTTGATTTTGGGTTGTTTCACCTCTGCCCGCAAAAGGGGAGAAAGGCCAAAGGCAGCCAGTGCCTCAGTCTGGAACAGCGCAGGAGGAAACCTCACTCCTTGCAATCTGGATGGCTCACCAAAAGTACAGAGGAAAATATCAGGATGAAGAAAACAAATGGAGCTGACACATTATATAAATAGGTCTTCAAATGTCATGCATGGCTGGAACAAAGATGTTTTGTTCCGAAGCAAGAGACAGCTTGAAACGGCTCAGTAATACACATTGAGAAGTTTGCTTATTTGGAACAGAGCTCTTCTAATGAAAAGGTTAATTGTATTGCAATGGAAAAGAAAAAAGGCGAAGCAGAGGCCAGGCCTGCACTCCTCACCCTAGCAAAATTTCCCACTGGCTTGAAGTGAAGATTTTCTATAGCAAACATCACAGGACTGAACTACTAATGTTACAATAAATTATACAGTAGATATATTCACAGGGTCAATAAAAATAGCTAAACAAGCCATATATTCTAGCAGTATTAATCCCAGTAGTTTTCAGACAAGCTGCGGCAGCAGCCAGCGAGAGAAACATGGTGCTCAGCTCAGCCTGATGCCAAGAAGTTTCCTCGGGCAGGCACCGAGCACCAGTACTTGAGGTCAGCACCGAGACACCTTCACTTGCTGTTGGATTTCTCACTTCAAAACTCTGGCATTTTGTTCATTTTTCCCCAAAAGGGTCACTCACAAGTGTGGAAACCTTTCTGCTTTGCAGCTGAAGAAATGACGAAGAGCACAATGGGCTTTTGAAGGCTACGAAGGGCTGCTGCAATTACCCACAAGGCTGAACTTCTGTGGGCCACTTCTCTAGACTTTTGACAGTGATCCCAGACCTGGGCCACAGGAGCAGGCTTCCTCCTGCTGCCTCAAACCTTTGGTTTCCTGTCTGCCAGTGCGTTGGATGAGGAAAGCTTCCTTCTCTGTCACCCCAGGGAAGATACAAACATCAGACCCTAGCCCAGAGCTGCACACCTTATCCCCAGGTGGTCCTAGCAGGTCTAAAACCACCAATGTCCTCACCAGAGCTGCTCCATTGACTGTCGTAGAGTTACTCCAGTTTCATAGGAATGTAAATAAGTACATCAAAGCTGTTGATTTTTCACATACAAATACAATGACTGGATCCTTGTACAATCCCCCTAGCCTTTCTGTTTCCATTTCAGGTTTCTCTTACTTATTTCGTGTGTCCTGGGATTTCCAGAGCTTCAAGATATTTCTCTTATGATGTTGCTAATTCCCCCTTCTTTTCTCCCTCTCCATTGGTGCTTTCCCACAGCTTTCTCTTCCTTGACTGTCTCATCACTCCCACATTAAACCCTGGCATCACAGATGCTGTAAACACGTTCAAATATTCACTGATTTCAGGTTAAAATCACTCCCCTCTGAGATAAAAACAGGGGTCACCAGGCACTCCTTGTTAGCATTTGTTATTATTTTTAATAGCAGTTTTAATCTGGAGATGAAAAATTTCCTTTAAAAACTCCCACAGCTTAGCAGTCAACTTTGGATAATTCTGAATTTCAAAAGATACAGAGACTCTTTTCCTGCAGGACTAAGCAGGTCTTCTGGGGTAAGAGTGGCTGCACAGACACAGATGCAGATCTATCTCCCAATAGTCTCTGGTAGTGGCTCTCAGCTGGGAAAAGGAAAAGTAGAATAAAAAGGCAATTTGGGAGTGGTATTTTCCCTGGAAACCCCACCCCAGCTCCAACATTTTGCAGTTCAGTAACTTTCTGAGCCAGATGTTTTATTGGTGTCCAACAGCCTTTGGCAGGTCTGTCTCCCTCGGAAGGCACCCAACATCCTCCTCTGTGAATTTATTCTTTTGGGCTCCCCTGCGCTCTGGGGCAATTTACTTCTGCTCAGTACAAGCAAGCACTTCTCTGCTGGCACTAAACCACTTCATCAATTGCCCACTCATTCCTGTGTCCTGATGAGCTGCCAGTCCTCCTCCACCTGTGTAGTCCACGTGGGTCTGTCCACTCTGAGGAGCCGTTGTATCTTGCAGTATCCATGTCTTCTCTCTTTCTTCCAGTTGCACCACGTTCCTCCTGAGGGGAAGATGTTCCTATCAGGATGCTGGATGGTACCAAACCCTTTCCGCAGAGGCACATTGATATTTTTTGTTTTGTTTTCCACTCCATCTCCAATAATTCCTTTCAGGTGCTGGATGGGGAACTCATCAGAGACGTGACTTCAGAGGCAACATATTGCATGCTTTTGGGAATCCCCTTTGTTTAACACTGAACTTTTTGCCAAATACCAGGTCTGAACCCAACTAGCTCCAATTATGTCAGTCTGTACAAGGTATCACATGTTGTTTTACTGATGCAAAACCATTGCATGCAGTTGCTGTGGAGCCAGAAGGCATTGCCACAGGCCTGGGCCACTGTGCAGTAACAACAGATACCCACCTCCCAGCCTTGTCAAGGTATGGAGACCCCAAGTCTCCAGGTTTGAGGGACCCATCTGACTGAGGAACAAATCTTGTGTCTCATTGCTCACCGAAAATTAATTGAAGGGACCTTGTCTTCTCGGAACTACCCAGAGGGCTGCCATAAATAAAAAACGATCATAGACAATGAGTTGACCCTACTTGAAAACTGTTATTACTGGAGGAAGGGATATAGCAGTAGCTCAATGACAAGCAATGGTGACCAAGTGCTGCTGCAAACAAGGGGTTCAGGGAGAACCTGAAGTGTGGCACAGGCCACCCCTCCAAGCTGTGATGATCAGTGGAAAGGGGCTACTGTCAGGCCAGGAAACAAGTGGGTAAATGCAAAAATATATCCAAAACAGGAAGTTTCTGTGGCTCTCACATGGACCGGGTGCCTGCGACAATGAAGAAAAGAAGACAACCTAAAGGACAGAGGTTTGGGAGGAGCTGAAGAAAGTCACGTAGCAGTTTTTTCTGGCGTTTATCTAGAAGGTCAAATTCTGCTAACAGCACATCTTTTCCTATCAAGGATATCTGGTTTCATTTCAGCTACAAGTGGGAATCTCATTTAAAAACCCAGAGCAAGTCAGTGATAACAAGTTATTTTTGCAAGGAGTATGGAAACCTCCCTTTCTGATTCTGACAACTGGTGGAACAAAATTTGGTATAGTTAGAAAAAGTTCTCCAAAACCTTGGAATTTGTTCCATTAATCTATTAAGAAAGGCTTGGTAACACCTTAGGCTGATTTCTTAGTCAGTAATATGTGACTATTATGGCAAGTACGTCTCAGTACTAGACTGTGGTTTATATTTGACAGTAAGAGAGTGTATATTATGTGCTAATATGAACCAGTGAAGCACCTCTGTGTCATGGTATCTCTTTGACTAGCTGCTCTGGGGACATGGCTTTAAATCCCTTTAAATCTTTGTCTATTCTTTTAGAATAGATGTGATATTTGCCATAGTTAATGTAAACAAATCTCTCATAGAGTTTTCCTATATGACATCGGTGATATAACATGACATATCCCTACATGACATGATTTTTTGCAGAAGGTGAAATAATGCACAGCCTAAAATTGTTTCCCCATCCTCGCCATCTGAAGGATAAATGGAAAATAGGAGTGCCCAGGATCAGGGCCACAGTGATACCATTGTATTTAGGACAAGAAAGTTCATTCAAAGTTTCATGTATGGGTTTAATTTACCCTCCTCATGATAAACCATAAATCTCCTCTGTCTTCTTTGACACTAACTACAGACTCAGAAGTATACTTTAGAGTTACACTGTGTGAAGATTTTTGAGCAAATATGGTAAAGCCTCTATTAAAAACAAAGGTAATCCCTCTGAGCCCGCATGGTCTCAGTCATGTTTATTCACCTCTTCCAGTGTTATAACTCAATAAATACTGCTGTGGCTTAGCTAGGACAGCCACTAAATGTATAGTTTTATGGCTGAGTCTGCTCTCTGGTGCTCATTTAATCATGTGTTTTATTGTCAGCTCTTCTCAAACTGTCAAGTGTTGTTCCTTATGAGAGAGAGACCTGCTTTCTGTAACACACATCCCCCCTAGCCCCACTCATCATTTGGTACTATTGCCTTTCTTTTCCCTAGCCTGTTGATGACATTTATGGCTGGTTTTTTCCCAAGAAATGGTGTATTTTTGAAACAGGGCCTCTTTTTCACTTTTTAGTGCTTTGGCTCAATAATTTCTCACACGCTAGAAATGGCCCAGCTGATGTCTTGATCTTTATATCCAACCCCATCCGAGAGCCATGAGCAGCAGTTAGAGCTCATTGTGTGTACTGATTTTGCCTTTCTTCAGGAGGCCCCATGAAAAATCCCATTCCTGCTCTGCTCAGTAACACAAATTCAGAAGCTGCATGCACCACGGTCCATGGCAGTGGGCTGCTGCTCTCCGTGCCTGGCATCTGCCTCCCTCCCTGAGCACAGACACTGTGACCATGGACAACAAGGCCAGCATAATGGAGAAATACACACACTTGCCCACATTCACATGCAACAGAAGTCTACTACCAGTGGCACGACACTGCAAACTGGTGGTATGTAAATGTGTAGTGGCCTCCATTGTGCACAGGATTTACCAACACTGTGGGGCTGTGTCCATACAAAGTCTCAGAATACAATAGAATAGACTATTTCAGTTGGAAGGGACCTACAAGAATCATCTTGTCCAACTGCATAAGCAATTCAGGGCTGACCAACTTAAAGCAAGTCCTCTGAGCCTCATCCAAGTAACAGCACACAAGGGTCATGGGGGAGAGATGCCACTTCAGTGGTTACCAGCCTCCTTTAGACCTACAGGGATTCACACAGACAACTGTTTAGCAAGAGACACCAAGCAAATAATCTGCTTCTTGGACTTCCATGCGTTTCCACATACAAATATTTTAAGAAGAACAATAAAGATTGATTGTTTTTCCTATGCTTTTTCCAAACTCAGCAGTTTGTTTCCCCATCAGAAGAAGTCAGCTCAGCAAAACGGAAACCTTTTGTGATAACTCATCCATTCAGCCAAAGCTTCCTGTGGCAAGCAATAAAGGGAACCTAGCTCACCTCTCCCGTGGATCTCACACAGCACGTCAGGCTATATGGCAAAGCTGAAACAAAACACTCTGGCACTGCAAAGATGAAATACCCCACCAGGTTTTGAAAGAAATCCTTGGCTACCTGCTCACTTCCAATACTGGTCTGCAGGTAGGTTGTGTTGATCCTGACAAGTCCTGTGATCAGCCAGCTGATGGGATGCTAATCAGGGCATACTTGTTCACACTTTCTGGGACATGATGAAACAAAAAAAACAAAGCAGAAAACAAGCCACTCATTCCTGATAGCTAACCACTACAGAACCACCCTGCTGAAGACAACAGAAGATAGCAACAACTTTCACATCATCACTTTAAGAGGAGCAAAATCACTTGAAAAGAGAGTCCTAATACTGCATTAAGTCACACAGTTTTAATGTCATCACCCATGTACTAAGTGTTTAGAAGCTTAACTCTTGCTCTAGGGTGCCTGTGCTGCCGAGAATCGCCGAAACTGCTCAGCAAACGAGATGGACAAGAGTGCAGTGAGAAAGCAGAAAGGTGCTTGTATTTGGGAGGCCTGGCTGAAATATCACTATTTCAATCCAGCTGAAGAAAACCCTCCTCTTGAAATCTTACAGAGAGCAATAAATGTGCATTTCCTGACCTCAGCAGGGGTCTGGCTGAGAGGAGTCCATTTCAGTTGCCGAAGTCGTACACATCAGCTTTGCAGATTTGCCAGCTCCCTCTGCAAGATGGCCTGCAACATGTGTACACATGGTATCTGGCAACAATAATTCAAAGAAAATGAAAAATGCTTCTCATTCATTGCAAACAAATGGGTACAGTGCAATCCCAGGCAAAATTTCCCAAAGCAGGCAGCTTTCCGGATTAAAGAAGAAGGGAGTGAAAAGAGAGTGTTGGGGCCCAGAGGACCCCTGACAGGAAGCGCGCGGGAATGGTTACTTCAAAGAAGGGAGTAGATATCTAGGAAAAGGGCAAGTTTCCAAATGCAGCCTTTGCTTTCTGCTCTGGAAGAGCAGACCTCTGCCCATGGCCAGCCTGGGTGCTCGCATGTGCACTGCCAGCGCTGCAAACCGCAGCCACCATCAACACCCTGCTCCCAGCATGGACCCTCAATGCTCATCACCAGGCTATCTCCAAAGCAATTACTTCTGGCATTTTAAAGCCCTGTGACTCTGAAGACCTGGACGCCTTCTGAGAAATAAATAGGGTTTCATTTACTTCCAGGTTTCTTCCTTGTAGAGACTTTGTCTGCCGGGGTCTGTGATAACAGCACTGAAGGCTACTGGAAGAGAAAACCCATGGAGAAACTTTAGAGCGCAGGTACAAAGCTTGTCCAAACAGGGGTGTTCCAGGTGAAGGCACCAGAGTCATGACAGCAAGTAATTGCTGACACGACTCAGAGCCACTTAGCCACACAAAATTTGAGGAAGCCAGCCTGGCTGTCTCCTCCTCAGTCTTCTCTGACGTTTTTGATTCTTGGAGAAGGAGGGGGGTCAGCAGAACTCCCACCTTGTACTTCCAGAGGGCAGACTTTGACCTGTTTAGGAGCTTGGTTGACAGAGTCCCTTGGGAGGCAGTCCTGAAGGGCAATGGAGTCCAGGAAGGCTGGACATTCTCCAAGAAGGAAAACTGAAAGGCGCAGGAGAAGGTTGTCCTCATGTGCCAAAAAACAAGCCATCGCAGAAAAAGACTGGCCTGGCTGAACAGAAAGCTATGGTGGCAACTCAGGGAAAAAAGGAGAGTTTATGGTCTTTGGAAGTAAGGACAGGCTACTCATGAGGACTACAAAGATGTTGCGAGGCTATGTAGGGAGAAAATTAGAAGGGCCAAAGCTGACCTAGAATTTAATCTGGCTCCTGCTATTAAGGACAATAAAAAATGTTTCTATAAATACATTAGCAGTAAAAAGAGGGCTAAGGAGAATCTCCATCCTTAATTAGATGGGGAGAGAAACATAGTGACCAAGGATGAGGAAAAGGCTGAGGTACTTAATGCCTTGTTTGCCTCAGTGTTTAGTTGTAGGACCAGTTGTTCTCGGGGTACCCAGTCCCCTGAGCTGGAAGACAGGGACAGGGAGCAGAATGAAGCCCCTGTAGTAAAGGGGAAATTGTTAGTGACCTGCTACAATACTTAGACACACACAAGTCTATGGGACCAGATGGGATCCACCCAAGGGTACTGAGGAAGCTCGCAGATGTGCTCACCAAGCCACTTTCCATCATTTATTAGCAGTACTGGCTAAATGGGGAGGTCCCAGCTGACTGGAGGTGAGCAAATGTGACACCTGTTTACAGGAAGGGCTGGAAGGAGGATCTGGGGAACTACAGGCCTGTCAGTCTGACCTTGGTGCCAGGGAAGCTTATGGAGTAGATCATCTTGAGTGCCATCACACAGCAAGTACAGGACAACCAGGTGATCAGGCTCAGTCAGCATGGGTTTATTAAAAGGCAGGTCCTCNCCTCCTTGACAAACCTGATCTCCTTCTATGATAAAGTGATCCGTTTCGTGGATGAGGGAAAGGCTGTGGATATTGCCTACTTAGACTTTAGTAAAGGCTTTGACAGTTTCCCACAGCATTCTCCTGGAGAAACTGGCTGCTCATGCCTTGGACAGGTGCAGTCTTTGCTGGGTAAAAAACTGTCTGGATGGCCGGGCCCAAAGAGTGGTGGTGAGGGGAGTTAAATACAGTTAGCGGACAGGGTGGTGTTCCCCAGAGCTCAGTACTTGGGCCAGTTCTATTTAATATCAATGACCTGGACGAGGGGATTGAGTGCACCCTCAGTAAGTTTGCAGATGACACCAAGCTGGGTGGGAGTGTTGATCTGCTTGGGGGTAGGANGAATACATTTGAGGATGAAATGCATGAAGTGAGTGCAATACAGTGGGTTACCATAACAATGCAGAGAGATTCTGGGCAGCTGCTTGGGCCTCTCTCAGTGAAGTATCATAAGGGTAGTTAAAAGGTACCAAGATCGAGCTTCTTATAGGAAGCCAAAGAAAGGCAACGGAGCTGGTGGGGTGTCTGGAGCACAAGTCTTATGAGGAGCAGCTGAGGGAACTGGGGTTGTTTAGCCTGGAAAAAAGGAGGCTGAAGAGAGAACTTGTCACTCTCTACAACTATCTGAAAGGAGGTTGTAGTGAGGTGGGGGTCAGTCTTTTCTCCCATGTAGCAAGTGATAGGACAGGAGGAAATGGCCTCCAGTTGTGCCAGGGGAGGTTTAGATTGGATATGAGGAAAAATTTCTTCACCGAAAGGGTTGTCAAGCAGTGGAACAGGCTGCCCAGGGAAGTGGTTTAATCGCCACCCCTGGAGTTATTTAGAAGACAGGTAGACATGGTGCTTCAGGACATGGTTTAATGGTGGTTTTGGCAGTCAGCGGTAAGTTAAGGGCTGGAGTTGATGATCTTAAAGGTGCCTTCCAACCTAGACAATTCAATGATTCTATGGTTCTATGAAAACTGGCAACTCTTCAGAAAAAGGCTCAGCAGCTAGGTGGAGAAAAATGTATGGCATATAAACCACTACCAAGTGTGAAAAAGCTACAGCATGCAACATAGCTGAGCAAATAAAACACTTTTATGAAAAATCTGATAGGACATTCAATTTGGATTTGGATTGTATCTGTTGTGCTAAGGCATGCTTCTATGTGTGGATAAAATTTAATCCTCCCATTACCTCTGGCATACGTGTATTTATTTATACATGTCAACAGTGTATACAGTATGGAATTCATAAATTGTCTTAGCAATAGAATCTCAATGCAAACATAGCCAATTTCATAATCAGCAATCAAAATGCTAAAATCTGATCTCTCCAAACCAATCACAAACCAATGGATTCATTGTAACATTTCTATTATCATCGGTTTAAAAACTGTAAACGTGCTTTCCTGAAGGTTTACAGGGAATAACAGCTGGCAGCACCATCACCTGGGAGTCATGACAGGAGACCTTTGGTTGGGAGTTGTTTTGCTTTCCCTTGTAAGAGGTCTGTTGTGTTTACTTCACTGAAGTTTAATTTGGCTATGATTTCATGACTCCTGAATTCACGCTGCCCCCTGGCCAAGCCATAGAATAGCTAAAGACTCAATAAAGATGAGTGACATCATTAACCCAATACAGTAGCTATTCAGATGTACGCTGTGGTCTCCTTACATAATCACCTAATTTTAGCTACTGAGTGAGCCACATACAGTACCACAGTGTATTATGAGGTCTGAATAACTGTCTAATATCCAGATGCTTTTTCCAAGGTTTTTATTTTCCTGGTTTAAAATTATTTCCTTACGCAAATCTCAAGGTGTTGTATTCCCTTAAGCAAACCCTCTCTTCAAAACATGTTCATGGCTTCTGCTGCTCCTGATCACCTTGACAGATTATTAGCTCATTGTCACAGTTGTAATGGTGCTCATGGCAATAACATATGGCACAGGACATCGGGACTTTACAATGGCAATGAGAAAACAGTTAGGTGATGCAAGCCTTAATTCAAGCATAAACACACACATGCTCAAGTAAAGGCACCTGGTTTACTAAAAGTAGCTGTTTCTTGTAGTTCTACAAAATATCTATGAAAATACTTTTAAAACCAGAAATATTTTTGGGCAAGGACTTCTTTTTGTGACTTGCTACAACAGCAGCATCTGCAAGCCCTTTTCCCTGCAACCAATTAGCAACAGACACATGCAAATTTGATGCAATTTATAGGTACAAACTCCAGATACGAATTAAATGTAGTAGCTTAGACGTGCTAGCAGTAGTGTTGGAAATTCCTCAGATGGATGTTCCACTTTTGAATAAGAAGTAAGAAAGGAGGGCTTTCATTGCAGGAATCCCACACACAGTTTGCACCCCGGGCACTGTGCACGCCTTTCAGGTAAATTGCATATTATGCACACTGCATGTACAGGCTCCACAGATTGCACCACATAAAAAAATAATCCAATGATGTTATTTGGTCCAGTTTACCTTTCCTCAACTTTTTGTCTGATATTTTTACAAAACTATGCTCTAGCAATGAGAATCATAGCTTCAAAAGACTATTTCTATAGCGTTTATCATCTGAATGACTTAACAGACTAAATCTCAGAAAACCTAATTGCTAATTGCTCAGAAGTCCCTGTGCCTGCGGAAGGTTATTGAAGAGAGGTTGATAGATTTCTTTGCAATTACAGAAAAGAAAAGATGGAAGACTATCTACAGGGCTTGTACCAAGGCGCTTTATTATGGACCATGCAGAAGGAGATTACATGTAAAAGCCAACTCATATGTTATGATCCCCAAAACCACAGTTCTGCTGATCCCCGCCGTACTGGAGATTTGACTTTCTCTCTCGGCACACTCTCCCTTGCTGCTGCCCAGTGCTGTCCTGCAGCCAGGAGACCTGGCAGCCCATCGCCGTCCCTTGTGTAATCAACGAGCTCACCTCGGAGATATGCTCACATTGTGCTGGCACAGACTCACTTCTTCCACTTTGCAGCGCTACAATCTGCAGACAGAACTCTGGCCCGGCTTCCTGTCTAGTTAAAACAAAACTAGTGTCTTTGTGACAATTTCTGGAAAAACAAACACGCTAAAACCCAAGGCAACATCCTCCGCTGGCTTCAGTAACAGCAGCTCCTTAGCACTCATTTCCATTAGCAGAGGTGCTGGCTCTGGCACTCCAGCTCGCTCTGCACTACTGGCACAATATTTTTGGTTGTGGTGTTAGCAGGAGTCAAACAAATCATGTTAATGTCGGGAGCTGGATGTTTGTGCAGCAGAGGGCAACTAGCTGTGCACAGCTTTCCCACCCCTGACATCTATTCTATGTCTAAAGATACCGTGGTAATTAACAATAAAAATTCTCCATGGGGTAAAACCTGACTGTAAAATTCCCTGGAAAAAAAAAAATCACATTTACTCAACAGATTAAAAATTAAAGCAAAGTTCAACCATGCAGGAATGCTGAGCAAAGAAAAGCACAGTGCTGACCATACCGGGACAAGGAAGACAGTCTAGCTGTCGCTGGGGTCCTGTCTGTTTGTCTAGCCATTTATAAACAGCATTAAGTGAAGTAGCAAGGTTTGATTCTGCCCAGGACTGTCGGATTGCAGCTCCTGCATTCATTCCTGCAGGCAGAGGGCCTTATGTTTGAGATTCCAATCATTTTTAATTAAAAAAACCCTGGCTCCCAAGTAGTGCAGTGTAGGGGAGAACTTTGTAGAGTAGGGTAGATGGTTGGACTCGATGATCCCAAGGGTCTCTTCCAACCTGGACAATTCTATGATTCTATGATTCTATTCAGTAATAACCGTCATCAATGCCGAGTCTGGGTTGTGGAGAGCCAGCGTGGCATCCTCCCTTCCTGAAGGAAGTGAAACGTTCCTCGGCTGTGCGCAGAGAACAACACCCCGGGACGAACAAGTTAAGGAGCAGAGCGAAGGCAGATGAGCACAACGCAGAGTTAAGCGATGTGTCAGTTGGGGTATATTTCCAAAGGAGCCATTTCAACCTGAACTGCCAGTGTGATATGTCCACCACCTGAACCATCAGTTTCTCCTGACAACCAAATGGCTGCTGGTGCAGTTACAAACCTCAGTTTGTAACTCAGTTACAGGCACAACCCACAAAACTTGGTTTACAACCACAAGATAAGAGCATTTCCCTGGCTCAAAAAGATGTCTTACAGACTTCCCCACAGCAGAGAGATGCTGGTAAAGAGCACCAAAGGGACACTGAGACAGCTGAACTACATTCCTAGATCTGCCACTAATCTGACATTGAATACCTCCCCTGATCTTGTATTTCTTTTTCTTCAGTCCTGCAGTAATAGTTGTTTTTCCCATTTAGATTCTTAGAGCAGATAATACCGTCTCTGATTATAAGTTTGAGAAGCACCTAACAGAATAAAAGTCTGAATGTGAAGAGATTTTGCAGTGCAGCAAAAAGTAAAGGAGGGGAGTGGGGATACTCTCTACAATTTGATGAAGTTCCTTCCTCCCCCTCACCCACCCCTCCCCAAAAGGGAAAGAAAAGCATTTAACAACCTCTCTTACAGAACTGTTCAAACTCTGTTGTAGGCCAGAGTAGGACAGCATGCTGGACAGTAAAGGAAGCAGTTAAAAGAAACAGAAAGAATATATACCATTGTGATACTTATTTCCAGAACTAAAGCTTCCCTTTTATTTTTTTACTGTAAACATGAGTTAAAAGCTAGTAAAAATTAACAAAAGAATCGTACAAATGGACGTTTATAGAGCCTCAACCAAAAAATTATAACCTCGTGAACAGCAAAATCTCTTACTGCATTTGGGTTACGACAGCTGTCACCTTCACTGAAACAGTCTCCTGTAATCTTTCTTGCATTGCAGGAAAGTTTTACAATGATTTTTGAAAACATTAAGGAACCTTTGAATGTTGGCTCATTAATTTTTTTATGACCATGGGCTGTGATGCATGGGTGTGCATCATCTTCATCCTTCACCTTCGTCTTACAACCAGTCTGGGGTGCCCATCTGCCAGCCTGACCACTCCTGGACCACTCCTAACAAGTGTCAAGGACATCAAGCCTGAACTTCAGAGCTGAGGATAACTAAAAACAGGGGCCTCGGCACTGGGGGAAAACCTCACCAAGAAGCTAATTTTCAGCACCGTGTCAGTCCAACTCTTACCTCTTTTATTTATTTTTCTTTTTCCATTTTGTGGCTCTCTGGGCTACTCCAGTGCACTGTTCCATTGTGCAAAGGGTTAATATCAGTGTTTTGCCTAAGCATACCCCAACTGGGGTGAGGGAGGCTCATGTCTCTCAGATTAAAATACTTTCTGCAGATTCTTCTACTTGTTCCTTCACTGGCTGTACCTCTCACTGATTACTTGTCCAGCTTCAGTTTCTCTGGTTGTCCGTATTTCACCCAAGATACTGCCTTAATTAAGGTAAATATGCCCCATGATAACAGCTCATCCACACAGTTAATGCACAACTTCAGATATGTAGCACGTTACTTCTTCGGCATAATTCACTGCATAGCATGTCCCCATCAATAAAAGAAACAATATATGTATCAATAACAGAAACAATATATGTACACATATATGTGTATATAAATGGCTGTCACATTAAAGACAAAGCTGATCTGATCTCAGTTGCATTATCTTGCAACCTGTTAATCTGCAAGGAGATTATAGTTTGAACCATCAGGTTTTGTTATATATTTTTTTGTCAGTGTAACACAGAACACTCCTTTCAGAATAATTTTCTAGGCAATCCTTAGCATTCAAGGATAATCTGCCTTGTGGTAGTCACCAGCAGTGGCATCACTGCAGGATGAGGAAGAGCCTCCTGTGAATCAGGAGCCTCCTGTGCTGGCATTGTCCAAACACCAAAGTTTACAAGGACTATGGATCTGGAAGTTAAGCAAGGGCTGTTTAGTAAATTAACAAACCAGGAGGCATTTTCCACCTTACTACATATGGACAATTTATAATAGGCTGGCAAGACCAATATCAGGCTTATTTTTTCATTATCACATTTTCTTGACATGTATTTCCTTGAAATCTCTATATACTGTTTACATGCGGGGGGGGTGGTGGGAAATCGAACACCAAAACGTTTAAAGGTTGTTTTTACAATGGAAAAATGTCTGTCCCAACAATTCAACATTCATGAGAAACTCTAAAACAGAGCACCGGAAGCACATCCATACGGACAACAGCATGACTGGGAAGAGATCAGCAGAATTGCTTTCTGAAATGTGAAAATTTTCAAACTCGAGAGAGAGGGATAAAAAGTCTCCTATCTTCCTGCAACTTCCCTTGGAAACTCTAGGATTTTAAGGATGCAAACAGCTGCAATTACAAGCAGGAGAGAGAAAGCAGATTTTTAAAGCTGATAGGAGATGTGAGTTTGCCCCTCAGAGGGCCAGATAAATTTGCAAGACTGCAAACAGAACATCAACATCTGCTGCTCCCAAAAGGAGACCCACTCTACGCTGTACGTACCAAGCTGATTTTCAGACAAAAATCATCCCAACTACTTTTGTCCTCCTTAGTGGCTGCGAGACAGAACGTGCTACAGCATTCCCAGCCTGGGTGTCAGGAGCAATCCTTCTGGCAAAAGCTCCATGTGCATTTTTTTGTCTGCCTTGTCAGAGGAAACACAGAAACACAAACTGTCATCCACCAACTCTGGTGTAGCTGAGAGTCATCCTGCCACAGAGGAAAAAATAATCTGCATTTTGAATTATTGTTTTCCAGATGTATTATCTTGCATTTGTCAGGGTGACTCCTTGTTATTTCCTGCTTCTCTTTTTTCAATAGTGTTTGCAGTGTTCATCTGCATCATCTGTTAATTTCATTATTTCACATTCTGTTTAATGATCTCGAAGGGGGTAGTTTAAAATGATGTTACATAACACCGGACATAAACTCCCTATTCCTGCAGCATCCCACCGATCACCTCCCACTCATCTCTGTGCCCTATTACTTATCATGACCTGTTTCCTCCTCTTCTGCAAGAGCTCGCGCTGTGTTTGTATGACATGCCATTTTCAGGTGAAAATTCCTGAATCACCAGGCCTTAGTTTCTTAGCCTGGGATTCCTTCTGGTTTTCCTTTGACTGCTATATTGGGCCTTTAAGGATTGAATTAAATTTCTCTGAATTGTTACAATAACAACACAGTTTCGCCCNTTCATCTGCATCATCTGTTAATTTCATTATTTCACATTCTGTTTAATGATCTCGAAGGGGGTAGTTTAAAATGATGTTACATAACACCGGACATAAACTCCCTATTCCTGCAGCATCCCACCGATCACCTCCCACTCATCTCTGTGCCCTATTACTTATCATGACCTGTTTCCTCCTCTTCTGCAAGAGCTCGCGCTGTGTTTGTATGACATGCCATTTTCAGGTGAAAATTCCTGAATCACCAGGCCTTAGTTTCTTAGCCTGGGATTCCTTCTGGTTTTCCTTTGACTGCTATATTGGGCCTTTAAGGATTGANATGGCTATAGTGACTTTATATTTAAAAATTAAAGCATTATTACTGTAACAAACTGGAAAAGTTCATATTCTCCCCAAAATGTTAAAATAAATGTATGCTTTTACTACTAACTCAGCCACTTAATTAAAATATATATCAAGACACATTGAAATTATTCTATGAATAATCAAGGAGATATTACTGGAAAATGCCATAAAAAACTTAGAACTGTTGTTGATAATGTTGCTTGGAAAGGCTATTTTTTAGATGCTGACCTTTCTATTTGGAATATTCCTGATGTCTGCCGCTGCTTAGTCAGGCAATTTTAAATGAAGAGCCGATGGCAAACTATACCTCAGCTGTATCACAGAGTGGGCCCCCTTGCTGATGCCACAAGTCA
>VZSZ01004492.1:135268-147878 GCA_013398815.1 Ibidorhyncha struthersii | reverse complement strand
CAGTGTTAGAAAATCTTAAGTTTGCTTGCTAAGAGATGTCTTTTATTAGAATCACATGGAGACTGCTAAGTTTCAGAGTCCTTTGCTTGCATAAGCATTGCAAACTTAGGTTTCACTGCACTAGAGAGATGCCACCGAGTGACAAGGGAAGTGAATAATACAGAAAAAGGATAATCCCCAACTGGCACAGCATGGCTGGACTACGACTAGTGCGGCTTATACAGGATGAAGAAGCATGTGTACATACACCACCACAAAAATAAATACTAACACTACAGGAAAAGTCTGCATAATAATACAGTTAAAATCGTTACACACACAGTCCCTAGTAGGTACCTCTAAAACCCATCTGCCATCCCTCTGGGTCCTAACCTGATGGTTAGAGTCTCTTTGCCAGGAGATTGATGTTGATGCGGGGGGCAGGGGGAGGGTGTGTATTCTTCCTCCTTGCTCTAGAACCTGCATGGGATTGTTTTTATAGATTTTGCAAGACATACTAACCCCTTGCTCGCTCTCTGCTGCTCTCTAGTTCCATGTTATGGTCAGATTTAATGTATATGGCTGTTGCGTTAAAGGGCAAAATAATTTGGCAGAAAATAAACCCCCTTGCATTCCAGCCTGTATCAGAGGGGCTGGGGGCGGCTGGGCTTAGATTCTGAGTGATGCCCAATGCAGTGTTAAAAGTCCGGTCACATTCAATATCAATTTTCAATATTGAACTATCACAATTACGGATGCACTTATAACACCATACACAATTCGATCTAGCAGCGTTCCATGAACTAGCATCGCCACACTTCAGGAGCTGGGTCGCATTCACTATGAACTCTCACGGCCAGATTGGTGAAAAGTGTAGTTTATTGAAGCAACAGGTACACAAGTTCTTTTGGATTGCTGGGGATAGTTACTGTCTGCAAAGCACATGCAAATACTAAGGATGTGAGTAATACAGCCTGGATACAAATGCGCGAAGTTATAAAACAACTCTGTAGAGATTTGTAAGTTTCCCGGGGAAGCACTTGGTCTTGCCAAGTGTTCAAATCTTACCCACAAGCGTCCTTATGGGGGGGAAGAGAGGCTCAGCCCGTCCACTGATCCCAGGGGTCAGAGATGGTCAGCGACGGTATTTCCCTGATTGCATTGGTATCTCCCCTGACCTACCTCCTCTCTTAAGCTATTTTTATACTATTTTTTACCTTTCAGGTGGAGCTTGAGGGACTCCAGTCATGCATACTTTTGTTATGTTTGATGTAAAATTCTCTCACTTCACTTTTAAAGGTATAGACTATGAAAAATTCAGAGCGCAGACTCCATGAGGAGTGGTCGCACCTTGGAGGCGGGTAGCTTTTGGGACAGAAGTGTGTTTTGGTATTATAATCACATTATAATGAGCAAAGTTCACCCAAAGGATAGCATTTTGTCAAAAAAATTACGGATCGTTGGCTCAGGGTAACAATTAGGCAGCTTATCAGTTCCATAAGACCTTCAGGGGTTCCACTTGACCCTCAAGTTCCCATTTTATCACAGGGTTTAGGCCGTGGTGTCTCCACTCTGCTCCATCCTCTGCACTGTTTTTCTTAGAGTTAGTGCACCGGACTCCCCCGATGTCGTTAACATCTAAGGTTGCCTAGGGAACCTTTGTGAAATGTGTCCTTTGCACACCAGCTGCACTCTGCCCCTGAAAGTTTCATCGATGCTGTACCCTTCTTCAAAATGTGAATATAACTTAGTTTCTAAGTCACCTCCAGTAATTATCCCACAATGGCCTGCTTCATATTTGTTGGATAGCTGATTTTTCTCCTCTTCACTATCCCTAATAACAGCTTATCCAGCTCCCAAAGTTGCATTCTCTGAATGACCAGCAATTACCACTGGCGAGTTCCTGTTAGCCCCAGGGCTGCCGATATAGTCCCCTGTCCACACCTTCAAAGGCTCTGCTATCACCCCCTGCCCATACTCCTCTATGCTGCATTTTAATTCTAGGGTCATCAATAGTTCATTCAACACAGAACAACCACAAGGAATTACTACTTACCAGTTACAAAGCCATGAATGTTAACATGAGTTTCCCCATCATTGTACAAAGCTAAGCAAAACCGTAAACAAATGAAGCAGTGGTCATCTGGTTGTTGGACAGCAGCTAAAGAAGCTCAGACAAAACTCCAGGCAGCCCAAGACAGGTCCAACCCAGGCAAGTCCTGAGGCCTCTTTGCTTAATACAAAACTTTGGCCTGTTATTAGCGATTAGCAACTCCGTATGACAGGGGACCCTAAGCTGCACAACAGAGCCACAGAGGCAAGCTAAGTAACATGGGACAGGCATGGACCAGAAACACAGGTTTCACAGTTATGTGCACACTCTGCAGAAATCAAGAAGAAATAGCAAGAGACAATTTCCAGTCTAGAAACAACGGTGCCCCTGAGGATGTGAGAATCAGAGATACTGAGTGGTCAGTGGCATGCAAGGAATTGAAGTACAGGCAGTGCCTGAAGACAGAGACTTCCAGAGAAGAGCTCTAACAAGCTCCAAGTTCCTCAGCATTTGAGCACTATGGAAACCTGCACACTAAGTGTCACCTAACACCTGCAAGCTAAGTGTCATGTACACTCCTACATTCTTAAATCAGCTGCAATACAGTCCCAGTGACCTTGAGAAGCATTAATACTGGGCTAGAAAATGCCTAAACATGATGAATTTCAGCAACATGTTCCTGAGTCCACTAGAAGACCAGATGGTGAACAGGAAAGCTGTGGAACAAGAAACATTGCTGCTTCCATCATGCTTGGAGTTTCGGGAAGGCAATGTGTGGGCAACACAATCACCCCAAGCAAGGCAACCACAGATCTCATTGCAGTGTCACAGCTCTTGGCAGGTGTGAATGTAGTAATGCAATCCTAGCAAGGATCAGACCAGACGTACACCTATAGGTGTGTGGCTAGCCCTGTTGCTAATTCACAGATTATACAAGATTATAGCACATAACATTTTTTATTATAGAAGGAGAATTAAAGTAAGTGAGAATTCAGGATCAAAACACCTAACTGGCACAGGCTGGAAATATGTTCAGAATGTGGAGTAATGAAATGCTGAACACAAGGCAGTCTTGAGGTCTCCCACATCTAACACTGTTAAAGTCAGAAGGATTCCTGCTGGACACAAAGGGACAGAGCCATTACAAAAAAATCCCGAAGCCAAAGGACATGAAGAGAATCCAGCAATTTCTAGGAAAGCTAACTTTTTTTCCAGAAATTTCTGAGCACATTAACTAGAAGCTTATGAACCCTTAAAAAATTAACACTGTATGCAACATTTCCCTCCCATACATATGGGAAACCTTATTGATTTGCCACTAAACACCAACTTCAATAGCGGCTTAGCTGAAGGAACAAAGAATACATTCATTACCTCCGCTGACAACTAGAAGCTGTAAAAAGCTGCAGGCACTTTGAAGCTAAGAGAAAATTCAAAATAATCTGAACAAAATGGTGATGTATTTTGAGAAAATGCAATGAAATTCATTACAAAGGACAAAATTCAATACTTAAGAATAAAACATAACCACTAGACAATGAATTGGCTGGGCAGCAGCTTTGCAGTGGAGGTTCTGGAGCTTGAGGGGGATTAGGCCTGAACACAAGTCTGTAATACCAAACTGCAGAGAAAAAAGTGACTGTAATGAGACATACAAACATTTTTCCTGCTTACTCAGTAGGGCTAAAAAAGTAGCTTCATCTGAAACACTGAATACATTGTGGGCAGAACATTTCAAGAAATGTGGACAAGCAGAACAAGGCAGAGAAAAGAAATTAAAAGATGATATGCCAGAAAACCATAAAGAAAAACTGAAAAAACAAGAGGACACAGCAGAAGATAATAAAATTCAAACATAATAAAAACCTGCTCCAAAGGGGAACATCATGAACTGACTTCCACGGCTGCTGTGAACAGGATAGGAAATAGCGGGCTTAGATTATTGCAAGACTGTTTTTCTTAGAGATTATGAAAACTTTTCTACAGCTAAGAAGAATGAAGCATTGGAAGAGATTGTTTAGTGAGATTGTGCAGTGTCTACCATGGGAGTGTTTAAAGAGCTGATCCAATAAACATGCCAGAACTGGTTCAGGTATAGCTGTAACGAGTCAAGGATGGACTACGTAACTTCTTTAAAGGACGCATCTAGTCCAGTTTATCTACTGCAGGTATTCATCTGTTGCATCTACCATTTCATGGTACAACCAGGAAAAAGGCCAGAGCCTGCAGGAATACTTGTTTGAAAGAGTAAGAAAAATTGTAAGTACTAGCCCTGACATACAACAGCTCTGCAGGATAGCTAAGGTAAAAAATAATAAAAAAAAAAGAGAGCGAGACAGACTTATTGGCTATGCTTCCTGTATCAGCCTTCTATTGAGTCATCTCTCAGAGTACAAGATGAACATACTGTCTCATCATCAGCCATTAAAAAGAAAATCATGAACTATTGCCAAGGCACTCAAGCAACACAAAGGTTATGGAGATTCCAACAAGCTGATCTGCACTTAAGACACTGCTAACAAAGTGGGAGACTATCAGCATGCTCAAATACCTTTGCATGTAGTATGGGAAGTTTTGACAACCAAAGCAAATTTCAACCAGGATGATATGCTACAGGCAGAGAAATATCTTGTGTTTCAGAGCTATGCAGACTGCATAAAGCAATTAAACGCTGGAGTCCCAGAGGATGGATGAAGTACATACTGTATACAAAATTGTGTTTAAATGCGATTCGCCAAAAGTCCTAGCAGATTTAAAAACTGATGTAATAAGCTGCATCTATGCTTCAACACCAGGCAGGCATAAGGACATCTCTGCTAGCCAACTATATCCAACTCTTCGTTTACATGTATGCATGAAAGTTCAACAGATGAGAAGAGCTCAGGGATCAGTGACAGGGGACAGAACCTCATGAAATCCTAGCCTACCCATGGTAGAAAGTCAGAACAAGCCTGCTGATTTTTAATGAGGGTAACTGTAGGTCTTTCAGTAAGTTCCCGTTGGTGAGAGGCAGGCTAGGAGGACATACAGGCATTTAACATGACAAGGAAATACAAGAGGGATTTTGCAATACTATTGTGACTAACAGGCCACATAAAAATTCAGATGATTCAGTATTAAAGGAGAATGTGAGCTACAAATGTCTCAACCTGGACACCCCCAAAGGCATTAGAGGTCAAAGAAACTAGTGGATAAAGATCTAACCAAGAGGATGGCACTGTGGCTCAGCAACGCCACTCATTGCAAAACACTCCTCAGGTCCAGCAGAGATTGAACTAATAGGATAAAGATTCGTGGTTTCTCTTCCCATAATACATATTTTTCTATACCCAACAGAGAAAAGGCAGGCGTGACAAAGAACACCAAACCAGGCACATAAGCAAGAAGCCAATGACTGGAACCTTCTGGGCACAAAATCATAGCTCTTGCTATCAATCACAAAAAATAGAGGCAAAAGTATCATATTCAGTAAATTGTAAATCATAGGAAATAGACCAGAGAGGAACTTAAACGATCATAAAGTAGTTGCAAACAGCCAGAGGAAAAGCGCTAGGACTTAAAGACAGCCTTAACAATCTTCTCACCTGTTGCAGAAGACTTAAAAATTAAGACAGGATGAAGGAATACGGAGGATAGGATAGACAACTGACTACAGAGTCAAATTAAGACCTCTAGACCAATAGCTGCAACAAAAACAAGGAATGGAAAACTGGGCTAACCACTAGCTGGTGGGCTGCTATGATCTGGCAGGAAAAGCCTTGGTCCTATGGACAGGCTTAACAATACCTAACAGTACTTAACAGTACTTAACAGCTGGTCTTAACTAGTCATTAGTGCAAAGGACGAAAAATCGTAAATTGCTATAAAGAATCATCTAGAAGCTGCATAGAACATGGAGAGAAAAATCCAGGTTTGGAGAAAGCTCCATGGAAGCCATTCTGCATGCCAAAATGCTAGTGATGACTGTGGCACTGCTGTAAGCAAGTCTTCTAAGGAAGCAAGCAAACAGAAAAAGCCCACCTTGTTTCAGAAATACAGGAACAAGAGCCCATCTGAACTCTGGCCACATTAACACTAAACATGAACACATAGAGAACCAAGATACAACTTCGCAATTACTAAAACTTAGGTGCTTTGTGACATTTAAAAGAAAATTAAGTTCACAAAAAATTAATACATGTATATGTCAGTTGCATGTAGAGTTCCACCTTTTACACCAAATAGATTTTTCCCTAGACAATTAAAAAGGTTGAGTCAGAGTTTGCTGTCCCAAGTATAGTCAGACAGACTGTTCATATCACTTTCCTGAACTGGATTAACTCTTGCCATTGAGCTGTTCAAGACTAATTTGCCTTGTTGGTGAACACACTGGAAAATCCAGTGTAAGGACTATGGTAAACAAACCAAGCCAAGAGCTAAAGTGTGAGTACAATTTAAGTTAGTTTTAAATCTTTTTAATGTGTATCTGCACAGGCACTGTTTTAAATTCTAGGTTGCTAAAACAGTAATTCAGGACCATCACTGTAAGTTAACAATGAAGAACTCTCAGAGAAATTCTAACAGGACTTTTGCAGGGTTCACTTACAGAACTCGTCCTTCTAAGAATTAGGAAACAAGACCTAGCTGATATGAATAAGTAACATAAAAGGAGAAGCTCCCATCAAGCTCAGAGAACAGCTGCAGCATTTTTCCTTATCTGCCCTTCCCTGCAGCTCTGCTCCCTAAGCCACACTGCCTCAGTGAACAACCAACAATAGAAACGATAAACTACTAATATTCAGCCTAAGACCAAGGACATAGTAATCCTTTTAAAATCTTATTCAAGATTTTATAGAATTTTATGTGAAAATACTTTATTGTGTAGTGCATTATTTGGATGAAAAAAAGACAAAAAATAGCTTTAAATGAAACAAGGCCATTTAATGTTTATTTGCTAAGGGGGACATTGCATAGGGAGGTCTTTAGCAGGTCTTGTTAACAACTGCTGCTCTTCATCTGGTACTTTTCTACTCCATTTACTGTCCACCTAGGTATTAAGTCCTTCATTCTATACAGTACAGCTGCAATTATGTAGAATAGCATATCAATGCTTAATTTACAAGTAGGTACTAAAATATTTTTACAAGGGACAAAGACAAGTTGTGGATTATTTAGTGAGGTTCCACTCTTATCAAAAGACTATACTGAGTGAAAGCAGTGGAAACATTTTGTTGTGGGAATGTAATACCAATGCTCATTACACCTTTTGAAGTCAGGCTTACTTTTCCCTAAAGTATAAAAATGATAACTGAAAAAGAAAGGTAAGCTTGGAAAAGGAAATCATACAATGAAATAGTGATGCAGAACAATGGTGGAAAAAAAAAATCTAAGCTCTGCTGACTATCAGGAGCACATGCTTGAGGTTAGGAAGGTGATTAAGTGCTTTGCTAAATATAGCCTGAAAATATGCCTTCAGAACCTAGTCATAAGTAAGAAAGCTTGATTGTGTATGATGTCTATTAATTTCTACTCTTAGTGGAAATGCAGAGTGCTTGCTATACTGTATATTATTATAATCACAATACTTAGCATATTGTGTGCTATTATAATCACAATATAAATGCCTGAAACTAACCTGGTTCCTTTCTCCTTCTATAAAGAATATTAAACCTGTCCTTCACTTTATGACATTCAGAATTGCAATTTTGTGTTAAACAATGAAAAGTTTCTATGTTTAAGAAACCACTTTTATAAAGGACAGTATCAGTCTTCCGATAGTTTGAGGCAGGATACACATAATTAAAGCATACAACAAAGTCAAAAGATACAAAGACCCGGTAGTAAACACACAGCTCTGCTCTATCCTAACACTTATCAATACAAACTAATAGGGATAGGAAGTCTGAACAAAATTCTGCATCAGCTAGGCAGTAAACATGTTATTTTTATTAAACCAAAATATATAATTGTCCATTCCAATTTCACATTGTTGAAAAATAAAAGCTGTATAAAATACTACTGTGAGGTACTACACATACTTAAAAAGGAATCTCATTCAAATAAGGCGAGACACTAGAAAATCCGTTTTCTACAATTCACACAAAAATGTGAACTAAATTGGAACTTGTGTGAACACACGAATGAACTAAACTATTATTCCACATTAAGTGTAAACTTTGTTGCACTTGTAACGAGGGGGGGAACTTTGTTAGATCTTAACTAGAAAAAATAAAAAGGAGACCGAAGAAACTGTATTATTTTATTCATATACTTAAAATGATTGAACACTGTCATGACACAGCATTTGTAAAGTTGGCAGTAATTAAGAAAACATTTGGTAATATAATGAATTCACTAGAGTGCTATTTATAAAGAAATATTTTTCACTTAAATCACGAAGCTAAATAACTGATGTAGAGAGGCGTTCCTTGCACAACATAATTAATTCCTTATTACAAAATTCAGATGTGGGATTACAATCCAGTGTAGTACAACAATCCCCTTTTACACTGCAGCAAGTTTTATGAACTGAAGTAATTTTTACTTTCAAATTTTGATCCACTACCCAAAATAAAGAAATAAATGCTGCATTTTCTTTCAAATGCTCTAAAATTGTTCTTTAAACTTTCAAATTTTACGTTTTTTCCACTCTGGCTTGTCTGTTTCATCATCTTCTGGTTCCACTTCTGCAAAAACTGTTTTTGGCTGTGTTCTAGAAAACATAAAAGATTAAAATAACGGTCAGACTACAATTCTTTACCAGAAACTGTATTAGATACAAATGACATCCTTTCTGTACTTAAAAAAAGAGCATCCTAGATTTGCCCATTTTTCATTTTCAATATAAACCTATCAACTAACCTTCTAAGAGCTGAAGAAACTTCCAGCTCTCAGGCAAAGACCAAACACACATGTGTTGCAAGTATTATTTCTCCATCAGCTCACAATCATTATCTGTGTATTCCATATTCCAATAAAATTAAGATAGAAGAGAGGAAGAAACCAATTTAATACAAGCTAGAAAAATGGAGCCACAGGTCTTCTCATTCCATGATTTTAAAAAAAAGAAACCTCCATTTTGATACAGTGTAGTGTGATAGCAGTCAGTAAGTGAAAACAGAACCGCTAAGCCAGGTTTCTGGCTTAGCCTATGCATGAAAAAAACAGTTTCTCCTCCAGAGACTTTATCCAGCACTACCGTAACCTAAAAAAACTAACGATCTTCATAGGAGAACACAGTGTATCCCACAGTCAAGCTTGATCGTATCTATTCCTCCACTGTTTACTTGTATTTTAAATAACACTTAAACTTTATAAAAATAATTATTGATTACTTTTTAAACGAACACAGTATCAAGTAGCATTTCAATAAACTGTTTGGACATTCAGTTCCCCTGTTTTACACTTTAACCACTGCATGGTCCCCTTTTCCAACCTAATTCCCAGCACAAGCACAATCACTGTGGAGCTGAAACTACTAGATTTCTGCTGCTGGCTGTGCTCGACTTCTCATTACAACAGACATGACAAAGTATAAAATGCAGCCAAGGCAGTCATCATCTCATTAATGTATTAACTAACATTTTTACAGCAGTCTAAGGATGCTATTTGGCACACTCTAGAAAATGCATAAACCTTAACAAAATTGTGTTTGCCTCACTTAACACAATAGGCATAGTTCAATGCTGCCACTGACTTTGAAGAGTAATCGTAAACCATCAGCTATTAAAGGACAGGATTCTCCATTTGTTAAATATTCGGTACAAAATAGATTTAAAGTCACCAAAACTAGTCAAAGACAACTCCCCTTATATATAGATCTTTCTACCAGCCTGTCTTCTCCATCCTCCAAACTTGCCATGGAGGTAAGCAGTATACTGATGTTCCAGAGATGGTCCCACTGCAGAACCATTGGTACATGGTCCCTGGGTGCAGGCTGTATGTCTCACTACACCTAAGCAGACCATGTACCCAGATGAAGACTTACACTACTGGAGTTAGATGAGTCATTCTGCTCTGCATGGAAAGCAGAACTAAGGTTAACAAAAAAAAAAAAATTAAAAATTTAATTAGAAAATGGTTACATACATGCTACCTAACCAATCACTGAAGGAGGATTAAAATAAATAAATAAATAAATCAACATTCAATCCAAACCAGACAACCAGGAACAAAGGCCAAAATACTGGATTTTGTTAGCTATTGAAGAGGTGGAATGTATGGAACCTTCTCCTCTTTTTTCAGAACATATTGGTGGAAGTCCGTTTTAACAGTGTACTTTCCTTTTATCACAATAGATGAAAAGTATCGAAAAGTCATGTAGGATCACATCAGGTCAGTACTGAGAAGCTTGTCAGTAAAGAGCAACTAATCAAGTGTAAACCTATCTTTTCTGACCACAAAACCTGCAACTTTCATAATTTTGGTTAGAATCTTCCAACCAAGAAGAATGATTTAATTTGTGACACAAGCAGCAGAACGTATGCATTTTCCAGGATAGAAGTGGCACAGGGCAAAGTTATAGACTAATGTAAGCATGCTCCTGAGTCCAGTAAACTGGGGGTGGGTAGAGGAAAAAAAAAAAACAAACAAAAAAACTGAAGCATAATCTAGCAGTAACCAGCTAAAGGAAAAACACGCAGAGGAAATCAAGTCTGCTTGCTATCTCATTTTTTAAAATTAGCATGAAATGGCTGTAGCCTCAGCTCAGCTGAAATGTAAACTGTTCCACCTCCACAAGCTACACAGCGATAACTGGGGCACCTAGGGTGATTCATATGCCTGACCATTTTAAAGACATAAGCACAGAAAACACTGTTTTTGTTATAGCATTTTCAGCAGTGATCATTTAATTTAAACACAAATTGCTCTGCTTAGTAACTGCACTACAGATTGCTAGTGTAGTAGGAGTTTGCTGCATGATTAATATTTATACAAAAATTATCAAAACAGGTTTACCACTTCAAAATATTTTTATTTCTGAGGGCTAAATAATACATGTGGAAAGCTGTGTTCTTTTTCGCCATCAACTTTCTCGATTTTATTTATCCTTGACTTTGGGGGTTGATTTCCGTTTGTCAGCGATCTGCTTGGCAGATCCCATGGGAGACTGCCTAGGGGGCAAAGGAGCCCAGGAGAGCTGGTTGATCTTTGAGGACAGCCTCCTCAAAAGACTTTCCATCCTGTGCGCCGAAAGTGAAGTCTGGCAGAAGCCTAGTGTGGATGCGCAGGGATTTCCTGACTGAGATAAACTCCAAACCCTGAAAAGGAAGAACACGGACAAAGGAAGCAGGGTCAGCGTTAGGCAAGAGGAACAGAGGCATTACGTGACCATGTAGGAACAGAGTTAGGAAAGCCAAAGCTCAGCTGGAGTTGAAACTGGAAAGGAATGTGAAAGGCCACACTAAGGGCTTCTACAGCTACACTGACAGCCAAAGGAATGCTAAAGAAAACATGCTCAATGGGGCAGGTAACCCACCAACGTAGGATATGGAAAAGGTCAAGGTACTCAGTGCTTTTTTTGGCTCATTTTCCCTGAGAATGTCTGTCCTCAGGTCTCCAAGGACCTCTACACTACCAGCAGAGTCTTTGGGAGGGAGTAGGACATTACCAGCAGAAGAGGAAGACAGAGACAGGGAGTACCTAGCCCACTGGACATACTCAAAACCATGAGATCAGATGGGCTGGATCCGAAGGTACCAAGAAAGCTGGCCAATGTCACTGCAAGGGCAGACTATCATCTTCGAGAGGTCGCAGGGATCGGAGGAGGTTCTCGATGACCATAAAAGGAAAACATCATCACCTTTATGAAGGGCAAAAGGAGGATTTGGGGAACCACAGGATGGTCTACCTCACCTCAGTCTTTGGGAAGGCTATGGAACAAATCCCCATTGAAGGCATTTCCAGGCACATGAAGGACAAGAAGGCGAAAGGGAACAGCCAGCATGGATTTAGCAATTTATTATGCCTGCCAACCAGACTGCTGGAACAGGCTGCCCAGGGAGATGTTTTGGAATCTCCATCCTTGAGGATATCAAACTTGGCTGGGCAAGTCCCTGAACAACCTGAATCTAATTGGACCTGAGCAACCTGATCTAAGTGAACATGCTTTAAGCAGGAGATTGGACTAGATGACCCCCAGAGGTCCCTTCCTACCTAAATTGTTCTATGATCCTGTGTTTCCACAGGACTGTGAGCCGACACCAGTATCTCATACACTGACAAACTCCTATTGTGGGTTACACTAACAGGCTACAAAAAAATGAGAAAACAAACGAACATGATTTATCCATACTCTGTGCTTCTCTATTTCAGTAGTTTTCAACATATTCAGATATGCAGACCCTTAAAAAACTTCAAGGGGCCAATTTCCAGACTACTTCAGAGTCACCTCTGGTTATGGGTTGTTTTTCTTAGTTACCTTTCAGGGATCCAATAAAAGCGGCTCATTGACATCTAAGGTTCATAGACCAGCAGCTAAAAAAAAAATACTGCTACAGCTAAACCAGCTGAAGATGACAACTGCATATCACAGCATGTGACTCATGTCGCAGTAACTTTTGAAATTTGTGTTTATATTGGACTGAAACAAAGGAAAAA
>VZSZ01004492.1:97927-130988 GCA_013398815.1 Ibidorhyncha struthersii | reverse complement strand
CCCGGCGACACAAAAAAAAAAAAAAAAAAAAAAAAAAAAAAAAGAGTATTTTAGAGAAAAATATTTAAGAAATAAACAAAGAAATGTTGTATTGTGTCTGTAACAGTGATCTGATACAACAAAGTTCTTTAATACTATAGGAAGAGTCTAATTCAGAGCTGCACTGATGTTTTTTTCTGACTATATAATTTAAAGTAAGCCATTGTGATTACTAGTTTATTCCAGGCAAGCACTCCAATCAAAGACCAACGTCTTACCATGCTGGACACTGTGCATACATATATAGAAGAGTCATCTCCCAAAAAAGTTTAAATGCAAATCTGAATGAGGGTAGAACATAATCATGACAGTCCCTTTGGCATATGACAGTCTGAAATGATTATGTATACATTAGCTGGTCCTGCTACCGGAGGCTCAGGTTTGTGAGACTTCATGGGGTCCAGCCTGTCCTTCTCCAGCTGCTTCCTGGTGCTTCGCTGTCGTGGTTCACGGAACATCGGAAGTGCATGGGCTAAAGGGTCACAGTTTGGAGAAAAAGAAATGTTAGAAATTCCATTTTCTTTTTAAGGTTTTAATTACAAAGACTAAGACAGGGATTCTTCCTTGCAATGGAAAACGTGGCAGAAGCTGCCTCCCAGTTCTTCCATATCCAAGCAGTGGTTTACTGAGGTGTATTTCAGAGGGCTTCTTTCTGCTGAATTTTTCAAAGATGAAAGCAGCTAGATTTCCAGGGTTCCTTCAGGCAGGAGCCTTTCATCTGAAATACTGTTTGCACAGTTTATGCATATTTGAATTATTCCCCTGTCATTCAGTTCTCAACAGTAGCACTGTCACCGACTGGTTGCTCTTTTCTGAACTTTCCATGTTTCTACATCTTTCTAATACTCTAAGAGCATGACAAAACCCTAAAGACATTCTTGGATCTGAAACAGAGAGGGGCAGAATCCCCTCAATGATCCAAAACATAATGTTTCTGCATATGAAGTCACAATCATGTTCTTTCTTACATTATGAGATTAATCAAGGTTGGAGGAATACCTGTAACTGAGACTATATGGCTAAATTATCAGGATTTAAAACTTCTATTTCCTCATAAACCTGATACAGTATCTTCAATCACAGTAATGGTTTTGGTACACTCAGACAAGAGAGACATTTGCAGCAACTGAGAAACACCATGTTAGGGGACAGTTTTCTTGTGGTGGGGTTTAGCTCTCATTCAGGTGTGCTGATTGCTGCCGTTTCCCAAAATGTGGGAAATTGTGTTGGAGTCAAAAGACCCAACAAAGACAAAACCCAACCAAACAAATCTTGTGTTTAGGGGCACCAGCTCTATATTGAATAAAAAATGGAAGGCAGCATCCAGGGACCTACCAGTTTGATTTTTGAATTTATTTCTGGAAGGTTGCTCAATTTATTAGACTGAGTGAAGTCACAGCCAGGTGACACAGCAGTAGATCTTTGGAAATAAACGTTCAGGTTTTGTTTTTGCAGATTTCATGAAGTATGAAATACCTGGGAAAATTTGCTGGCATGCACTAAGCTTGAGCGGTTTGCATAGAACATCTGGTATGATTAATGCACAGATCCAAACTTTTGCCATTTGTGGAGTCAAGGTTGCCTAAGGGAAACACAAACTTCCTGTGTTTTAAAAGTAACACCTAATGTCTCAAAACAATATTCCTGCATTTTAAATGAACGTTACAGGCAATCCTGAGATTAAAGAGCAGCTAGTAGTCCAAAGGAAGAGAAAAAAAAAAAAGGAGAAAAAAAAAGAGAAGTCCTTCGGAAAAGGACTTCCAAGATCTTCAGTTCTTTCCACTTCTGTCTGTAAGGTTAAAAGACAGACATCTAACCTCTGAGTTTCCAAAATATGCAACAAACAAAAATTTGCAAAGCAAGTCCTTACAACATTTTTATGCATTGCTTTATATGGAAGTGTCCTTATTTAATTTCAAAATGATGTGGAACAAGCAGTTAAACAGCTAAAACTCAGTGATAAAATTCAAAACTTTGCATAATTGGGACCTAAATCTTTGAATAGCATTTATAAATGCCATTGAATACAGAAGTTCCATTGGATTTTAAGCAGCAGAAATTTTTTTCAAAAATCACAAAAGATCTTTACAGTATAAACACTAACAAGAGTGCACACGAAGTATTTAGATATTAGACCACATGCTGATATAGCCAAGGCTGTAGTAAGGATGGATTGAGAAAAGCATCCAAAGGAGATAAATACTCCTGATCTTTGCCCACCGCCACTTTACCCATGGCTACCCAAAAACCGGAGCTAGAGATCTGCAGCAGTGAAGTTAAGTAGGAGACAGCTGTGGCTGGGAAGTACCTGAGATGGGAACCCAGAACCAAAGTACCTTGATATGGTTACCAAGCCTGGTTACCAGCCTGATTACCAGGACTGCACAGATCTCATTCCTAAACCTTCTTCTTGTATATTATGCTGCCAAACAACTACTTTGTTCTGCAAAAATGGTTTTAGCTCTTTCTAAGACCAAGAATACTGGAAACCAGAGCTGAACCCAAACACCATGAAACTGGAAGAGGATGAAGAGAAAGAAGCAGAACAGCACAGCTGTGTGATGGTTCTCATTTCACATGAGGAAACACTACATAGAGAAACATTAATTTGGAGGGCAAAAATATCTCAGTCGATCCCCTCATCCCCTTGTAAAATTTGGCCCTTGGGAAAAGGCAGATCACTATACATTTTATAATAAGAATGATAAGTATGTCTTATGCATCAGTGAGTCTTAATATGAACATAAGATCTTACACAAGTATAACCCTGAGGCTAGAGAGATATTTAAGCTATTTAAAACCCCATATAACTCTGGGCAATTTCTACATTTGGAAAAATCACTTGAAGTTTGTTCAAGACCTATCTCTAATGTCTCTGATTTTGCCACTGGTACTATTAATGCTCCCAAGTGGCAAAACACTTCTTAAACCTCTCTACACTCACCAATTTAGTTATTCAAAACTGAAGATTTAAGAAAGCTCCATAATTTTAGAGGTTCTTTTTTGTTGTTGCTTTTATTGTTGTTTTTCTTGGGTTTTGTTTTCTTTTTTTTCAGGCAATTGTGCTTTCAGGTGCCTCAGAATCCAGAAACCAATGACTATTAACAACTTTACAGAGCATATGGAATATATACCTTTCTGGTTGTGCAAGGCTACAAAAAAATTGTATGAAGCACTAACATCTCACACCAATGATCAATACTTAATGAAACACTGCAATGTTTAAGAGGGGAAAATATAAAGCTAAATGATCTGCAAATAAGTTCAACCCTGAGAAAGAGCTAAGGATGCTGTTATAAAGATATGTTTAAAGTCCTTACGTGTTATAATGTAATCCTGTGTAAGAGTCTCCGCTTGTCTCTCTTTTCGCTTTGTTTTGACCACGCATAATTTTGCTCCCCTAGGAGGAAACACACAGCAGTTCAGTTGGTCTGTTTCTATCAAACAGAAACCATTTTTTATTCAAGACATAGTCTCAACAAAATTATACAGCACTTTAAATATTCATGAATGTGTGTATCTTTGCCTGTCCGTTCACATGTGAAAGAGGGTAGAGGGATTAGTATTTCTGTTATAGAGCAGTTTACATGACATATGGAAATAAGGGTGGAAGATTCATTTCACACTTCATTTGTCTGCAGTACTTGTAGCCTGCACATTGAAAGTGCTCCTCTCCAAACATGGGCAATGATTTGCTCCTAGTACTCTGCCTAAGCAGCAGAGGTGGCAGTTATCTAACCAGAGGTGTCTGTAACACTGCATCAGGAAAGACTGCATAAGCCTAGCTGCAGCAAGACTGATTTAAACTGGTGGTATTTTCCTTCTCACAGTAAGTACCAGGAAACAAAGTGGGCACAAAACCGAGCTAGGGCTCCTGTGGTCTGTACGTAGGAGACTCTGGCTGCTCACTGGAGAGGGGTCCAATCAATGACAACCAACTCTCTTGTTCTCTAAATTGACAAAGACCAGAAAAATAGAACTTATTTCTGATAATCTTCTAAACCAGAGTTTATCTTCATACCCGAGTGTCCAGGTCACAGCAAGTACCCAGTAACTGTGAACTGTAACACAGTATGGTTTTGGATGCCAGAGAAACAGAGAGGAGTGCATAGAGGGGAACAATATCTTATTTGTACCACTCAGTATAGATGAAGTGTACATGTTCCCCCTGTTGACAGGAAGGAAGCATGCCCCAGTTCTCCAGCCAATCCAGACAGTAAAAGCAAATTAATTGCTAAAGAAGTATTTATGGATTAGTTAAGTCTTCTTCATTTCATTCCGGGCTAAGTCACCTTCTGATGAATCACTATCACCTTTCCATTAGATGTACAGGCAAAATCCACATGTGATAGATGGGGGTGGAGGAGAAGACCAGCAGAAAGATGGGAATGTGCATCCTTGGTTTGGCCTCTCTCAAATTGGATCTTCCAGTATCACTTCACAGACACTGAAATTTAAGCTAATGCTTCTAAACAAGATTTTTACTTCAGAAAAAAGACATAAAAGAATATAACTAATTACAATAAATATCCTTTCAATAACACCACATCAATAACCTCCAAGACATCAGATGAAAGGCTGGTTATTCTTACTGCAGATTTCATGCAACTGAAAAATGAAAGTAAAAAATGAAAGTAAATTCAGGTAGAACAGCCAGCATACTGCACCATGAAAAGCCCAGAGGAAAACACTCTGCTTTTCAGAAACAAACTGGTTTTGTTTTTTTCCTGTCTACTGTTACTAAACAAGTAAAATGCTGCAAAACAAATTTTACTAAACAAGTTTTTCTCCTTTCTTAGTATAAACACAGAACCACAGAATCAGGCTAAATTTGATCAAAAAATAATGTTCTTAATCATTAATCATGATTACGTACCTCTGGCTTTTGACGGGATCATAGTACACTTTGGCCAAACCATTTCCTGTACCAACCATAATCTGGTTCAGCTTGGGATGCCAAAGGCAACGCACAACACTCTGAAATAAAGCGAGATATTGATAGTTAGTTCACCATTCATCCAGATCTTGGAGTTAATATTCGTATTGTCATATTGTCAAACAGTAGATCAAAGTCACACTGTAGCAGGAACAAACTTAAGCACATGAATGAATATGTGAATGAATAAATGTTTCTCTCCAGAGCAGAACACAATGTAAAAGGACTGACAACACATGGATGTAGGCAGAGAAAGATAACGAGTGGTTTCCACAGGCTAACTGCTCCAGGGTCTTCATGACCATAATCAAAATGGAAAGTTAAAGGGGGATTTGAAGGAGAACAATGAAGTGCTTCAGATATAGCAACGCAGGCCTTGATGACTTTTGCATTTTTATTTTTAATTCTGAATTCTTCCACCCTCTTCTTTATCTATTTTTCCCTTCTTCTCACACAGTGCTGACCTTTCACTTGCTGACTGCAGAAACGGAAGAGTAGCTGATTTTCACTTAGTTCTTTCTTCCCCACAACACCCAGAAGAACTTGGTATTTGAAGCCAATGTCTCACAGCTCTGTCACCCTTCTGGTCAGCAGAGGAATTCCTTTTCAGACATTAAGAGTATTGTTCTTTTATGCAGACAGCGTGGTTCTCCATGTGACTTGGAATCTCCCTGTGATTGCTGTATCCAGTCTGATTCAACAGGCCAGCACAGAAACTCTTAAGACTTGAGATTCTGACTCAAGAGAGCCAAGGAAGTGGGCACAATCTCCCACAAAGGACAACACATCTTAACACAAACACAAAACCTGTACCTGCATCTGACTAACTGGAGGGAAAAAAGTATCTATTTTTGAGAGACAGTAACTCTTTAAAGGGATACAGTCCAAGACCGAACACAGGACTTCGCAGTGTTTGTGTTACCCGTGTAATAAATGCATCCTGCTAGCTCTGGATACATCATCCCATTCGTATTTCACTGAACAATGCCCATTTTTCTAGCCCTTTTCCCTCCGCAAGCTTACTACTTCTCCTTTATCAAAATCCAGGAATAGTCTCTTCCCAAAGTGAATTAATAATTCAATATTCAACCACTATCATCCATTGATCATTAAAGTTTGGTTTTGGTCTGGTTTGCTTTTGGGTTTGGTTTGTTTTTTTTTTTTTCCACATAATACAGCACATGAGAGTCACAAGATGGGAACCACTGACATCTTAACATGAGAAATGCAGCAAAGCTAAAATTAAGGGTGTAATATAGCCCTATAACTTGGGACATGAAAACCATCTAATCTGGAAGAGAATGGTTATGTATAAGCTCTAGTGACTCCTGAATCACTTCCCATTTCATGTTCCATGCTATTTCTGGTTTGGTCCACATCCCATCTTTTTGAATGCTATGAGGCACATAACAAAAAATACCGAAAAAAATCTGAAGCCCATTCAGCCATCACGAGTCAGAAATTCATTTTACTACAAGATGATGGATGACTCTCTTCTGAGCTATTTTTCTGCTCTGTGTTCTTGTTTAAGAAGAAAAACTGAGTGAGATGATCATTCTTTACAAGGTTCCTCTGTAAAGCATCCTCCTTCTCTATAGAATATACACACAACATTATATCTTACCATTTACTTACAGGTACAAATAAACCTGGCTTGCTTATTACGAGACAACTAAAGGACAATAACTTTTTAACAGGTAACTCTGAAGTACAAAGTAGAATTCTGATAATGCATTATGTCCATGATCCCTGCCACAAGCGACCAAAATAACCAATACAGGGTTGCTAATAAGTTGTTTGACTTAAGTAAGAGATTCTCACATACCTTTATGTAATGCTCAAAATACTACGGTAACTCTAAAACACACAAAGCTAGTAACAAGTATTGAAGGTCAAAGGTGGGTGGCCTTTTCTTTTATTAATATTTATTGCATGTGTTTAGCCAGCCTTTTTAAACTTTGTAGTTAATGTGGTTCTCCACTTTCTACTGTCAAGTAAATGTATTTTATAGCATGGTACTGGATACCAGCCAACAAAAACAAAGCCTGAGACAGCGTGGCTCAGCACTGATGGGGATTGCTAAATTTCTGACTTGTCAAACATGCACAGAACACTTAAAACCACTATGGCACGTGCTCCAGAGCAGGCAAAACGAACTGCCATTAAATGCAGCCCTATAAATCTTCTGAAAACGTAAAATGTCCCCAGAATATAATTTGTTAAAAACTGAACAAATACAAGCTCTGAACATGCAAGTAATTTTATTAATCCACTGGCATATAAACCTACTTCATAAGAAATAATAAAAACTACTTATGCAGATTTTCAGGCTACTGTAGAAATGAGCAATACTTTGAAAAGACCAAAATACTGAATTCTTGATCTAAATCCTAATAATTTTTCTCAATCGTATAATCCTAAAGAAGTAAAAATTCTAAAGAACTATACAACAAAGGGATCATTGTAGACTAGGTCTACAATAGGGGTGAGGGGTAAAGGGAATTCTTTATCACACAAAAATAATTAATTTTTAAAGAGCATCTATGCTTCGATGCCTCTAACTTTCCTACTGTTTACACTTAGAATAACTCAGGTAGACGACTTTATCACTGGAAATGTCAAACATCAAATTTCAGCTCAAAGAAGGTCCTACTTAACAGCTCTCCAGGCAAGTAAGCGTGCTAATACCAAGAAAAGAAGTGTTTTCCTGGCTTGGTGTACCTATGCACATAGGTAGATACATACCTACTGATACTGAATTTTACACAATTACAGAGCAGTTGCAGTTGGAAGAGAGCTCTGGACATATCTAATTCACCCCCCCTGTTCCAAGCATCATCAGCTACTACAGATAGCTCAGGACATTGTCCAGTTTGGTTTTGAATATTTCCAGGGATGGAGACTCTACAGCCTCTCTGGGCAACCATAAAAAAACCCAACACCCCAAACAATTTTTTTTACGTTTAAGTGGAATTCCCTTTTACTAGTTTTGTGCCTATTGCCTCTTGTCCTGTCATTGGGCACCACTGAGCTTTGTCTGCTTCATCCTCCTGTCCCCCTGCAAGTATTTATACATAAGATGCCCCATGAGCCTCCTCTTCTCCAGGTGAGTGATCCTAACTCTCTCAGCCTTCCTGTGCCAGATACTCCAAACCTTTAATCACTTTTGCAGTCCTTCACTGGACCCACTCTAATATGTTAATCTCTCTCTTCTACTGGGGAGTGCAGAACTGGACCCAGCACTGCAGATGTGTCTCACCAGGGCTGTGTAGAGGGGAATAAAGGCTTCCCTCCGTCTGCTGGCAACACGCTTTTGTCTGACACAAATGTCCATGGGATTCCTACTGCCACTTTCTGCTTCTCTGAGATGGAAAGGGATTTGCCATTCCACAATCACTTCTGAAGAATAACTTGTTTAATTTTAAGGTCATGCCCTGCAACGGAACCCAACTCAAACAAGGTGGTACTTCAGTTTTAATTGCCACTGAGACAGGAGCTCAGGCTGAAAGCAATAACCTTAGTGGTTAAGACCAAACTGCAAGCTCTCGCTCCACTCACCAAGGTAGTTTCATACTTCCTAACAGAAGTTAAAGAGCAGGGAATTAAATTGCCTAACGCTGCTTTACGGAAACCTAGCACAAAACAGTTGACTAACCATAAGTACAGGTTGTGAGGAAATCCTGTGAATGACAGCTTCAAGACTCAGAAAATACAAACCCCAGAACAACAACAAAAAAAAACTTTAGTTAACTAATCTAGATCCATTCAACACAGAAAGACTTAACCTGTTTCTGGTAACATTTAAAGCTGAAACAAGACAAATCTATGTATATTCTGAAGTCCAAAAAATTCCAGGTCATATCTCAGCTTTGCAAATGGAACATAATGTCTTATTGTAACAAATAAGAATGAGAAAATGCAGAATGCATCATCACATAAACATCTTCAGTATTTGAAAAAAATATTTCTGTAATGGCTGGATGTTTTGGACAGTATATCTTTGGAGCATTAAGTCCTGGAAGCCTATCAGAAAAATCCTGAAAACAATTTTATCCACGGAACTGATGTGGCCGGCTTCGTGACCGTAAGATCTGAAAACAAAGCACTTACAAAAGACAATTACTAGTAATGATTCAAAAGCTGTTTCGTACTTTTGCTGTTGCAAAAGCATTAAGCTCTTCAAATGAAATCAATCTGAAAAGCCTTTGGCAACGTCTATTGCATATACAAACACAGTAGCCTGCATTGGGAAATACTGGGAAAAGATTGTGAAAATATTTTTGTGAAGTCAGGCAGGGAAAATGTTAAAAATGTTAACAGAAACACACCAAATTTACCTTCTTCATTGCCACTGTGAAAGAGGTTAGGAACAGATTCAGTGGGCGTTATTGATAGTAGACCTTTGTAATTATTTTCAGGTAACAGATTGTCTTGTAATACTGACTTAAACTGAAAGTCAATTAAAAATTAGCTACACAATTTTAAAGACATCTTCAGGGCAATCTGGAGGAGAATGTTAATCTTCTTAAACAACTCCCTAATAAATAAGAACATGTTACTGACTGAACTAGCCATACCTTTTCCTAAAGTTGCTATAACATTGTTTTAAATAGAAAATATGAATTACCCAAACAATACATAATTTTACATTACATAAATTTACATAGTTTTTGAACTAAGCACTATACTCACTTCAGACTCCCAGTTCTTTTAAAACAAACTCCATTTTTAGAAAGTTTTACCTATAATAACTTAAAAGCTTAATAATATGTGGTAATCTTAAACCATAAAACTCAAATACTTGGAAAGGTGGCAGGCAACAGTGATGATATCACAATTCCCTCGTGTGTTATTCCACCCGCATTTCTTCTGAGACATGTGCAGTCCCAGCTCATGTGCAATTCATAAATAGTCTCACCCCTGACAGTCTCTTGTCACCTGTGTGTTTCGCTTTGTATGATATAAGCAGAGCTGCTGCTGCAGGTAAACAGCAAACTACATTAAATAACTTTTCTGCTAGTTTATTCTCCACCTGGGTTAGCTCATGAGGCAACTACACACATGGCTTTGCTTGTACTACGCACATAACAGTGCTTTGATGGGATTTAACAGCAGTGCCTCTAAATGAGAAACTGAAGCCTGAAACATAGTTTTCTCTAACACAGAATGGGACATTTATTCTGGCCTAGAAATACACCCCTGTGTTTCACAAGCAAAGTTAAGAATAACTGAAGCGGATTTCTCAGCAAGTAAAAGCTAATTACCTCAACTGAAACTGTCCAGAGCACTTGGGTAACACCCCGATGGGAGTAAACAATGCAGAAGAGGGCATTTTACAAGGTCAGCAAGAAAAGATTAAAATGATTTGTGGCACAGGACTGGAAAATTTACCCCTAAGATGAAACCACGAAGCTGGTAAGGTCATAAAACTACAGACTGATGTCAAGGATGGAAAGACTTCTCCTGGATCATTGCATGTAAAGATGGCTCAAGACTGCAGCAGCAAAGGCAAAATTCAGTTCCTTGGCCCATGCTTCAGGTAAAAACATTCAGTTTTACAGCACAGATACAGCAGATCCAGGATGGGAAGAGCAGTCAGGGGGGTCAGTACAGGTTGGAGGCAGAAAGGGAAGGAGAGGTAAATAAATTCTTTTCAGAGGGACCAGGAAGGGTTAGAGATGTTTCACACTGGGAAGAGGGACTGGCAGAGATTATGGGGGTTGTGAGAAGCTTCGGAAGGGATGCACTATGGAAAACGTAGATAAAGCATACTAAGGAAAAAAAAAAAGAGCAAATACAGCAAGTGTTCCTAGTTCCTACATATTATAGAGTATATAGAGCCTTCACATAAACATTAATTCTTGAGCCTAAAATATTTTTCTGCCATGTTGCAGAGCCTGAGCAGTCACTTAATCTCACTAGTTTCTTTTGAATCTATCAAAATGTAAGGTTCCCCATTATGTAACAAAATAAGGACAGCGTATATAAAGAACGTCTCTTGAAAGTATTATTCACCTCTATCTTCTTTCATTCTGCTGCAAGAGCGCCAGGGAAAATTTTTTTCTCTCCATTGCTGTTATCTTGTATTCCTATGCTAACATTTTAAGTGTCTGGGAGCTGAAGCTGTACAAACACATTGATTTCTTATTTTTTGCATTTCTGTTGAAACTTTGTCTGATATCCAACAAAATGTAACTGCCTTTATATGTACCCTAAGATAACAGCCAATCTTTTGTTGTTAGCAAAATTTTATTACACAGACATGTATGTGTGTCTGCATACACTGATGTAATGGAACACGGAGGTCATAATTTGCTGCAAGACTGGCATGATATCAAATTTCACCATTTTCAAAAAAATTCCAAGGACTTTCATATTTTTGTCATAAATAGGAATCACCATACACTTCTGCCGCACTTTGGTCAATGAGGCTATACTCTTTCCTTGCTACTCCAAAATGAAAAGTAGGGCCATATTTTGCAATGATGTTTTAATTTCTTTTCCCTCCTTCAGGAGGTCTAGCTGCTTCTCAATCAGGCATTGTTTTCTATGGAAACAACCCTGTCTTCCTAAAGACAGTTAAGTTTTAAAGTTAAATACCATGCATTTGTCTTCAAAAATAAGTATTTCATGTGAAGTGTATTTTCAGATACTGTATGATAACATACCAGCTTTTTCAAGTACCTTAGTAAAGCTCCTTCTGGAGCTCCTTCTCTTTCCACAGGGAAGAAGAAAAAACATTCTTCTGTATCTGTTATGCACTGTTAGAATAAAGCGTTTCAGTTTTTCTTTCTCTTCACTTCAGGTACCGCCTTTATCTGATAGTCCTCGACTCTCAGCCCACTTATACATTTGCCCCAAAATGTGAGAACTGATTATTCAGTTATCTGCAGCTACCAGACTTTTAGACTAAGTTCACTAAATTAACGTTTGCTCCCATGGCTATTAGTGAAAACTGTTTAACCAGGACAGACAAACAAATCTGGTAAATGAAGAAGATGCATCTATCTACTTCCACACCTACAGAAAACTATCCTGAGAGGGTGGAAATCTCCACTGAATGATGCTGACATACAGCTGATATTCCTATTATCTCTCTGATGAGTGTGCAGCCAACATCCCACTTGTAAACTGGAAAAAGCAAAAGTGAGTTCCTTGCAAATTACAACTAGAAAAAAAATTCCTGCTAATTCCAGATAAATACTGAAAATGGAAAGGGAATATGCTAATCCTAGGCTTTCACACATCTCTGACTGCTGAAGGAAGAATTCATGGGGTTTTGATTTTTTCTTCTTGTGATGTTTCCACTGATTTCAAATAAAAGTTTGTTAAATTTTAGATAAAGTTCTGCAATTCTAAGGTGAAGCTGATGACGTTTTGACACTGATGTGTGGAAATAGGGTGCAAGTAAGAGAGCGTAGATTTGACTCTCAGCTAGCACAGTCTTTTCATCGAGTGGCAGGTTTTTCTCCTGTAAATTGCCTATGGTCATGAATCCTTAGATCACTAGAAATGAGTGCAAAAGTAACCCATTGTCTCCAACTTTGCTATTGGCAAGGTCAGAGCACAAGAGATGCAATGTCCCAGTGCTTTAGCAGGACAGAATCAGCACCAGTGCAGGGAAGCGAAGATCTTAGGTGGGACTTACCTCAACAAACTGAAGATGTCTACACCTCTTGTCTTCAGAGGTCTACTCTTTAAATGCCTACAGCTTTCACCTCCCTTTATAGTTAATGGAGAGAATTAAGCATTTTGCAGTGGCCTTCATCTAACCTATTACATATATCTATTTTAGGACGAGATAAAAATCACAGTCTGGGTGTGTTTATTTTTCTCTGTGGATTAGAAAAAGAGCCTAGGATGACTGGATCAGCTGTAGACATCTATATTTGGTCAGGTGAATCCCTGCAGCCTACAGCAGCCAAAATAACTATATAAGAAAAACAGAAAACTAACAAGGATCTATACTACAGCATGTTGTGCTACTTACATAAAACTCTCCAGTTCAAGGATAAAGGATCCTGGAAGCCAAATTAAATACTCCTAGTGCAGAAAGAATACAGCAGATACAAACTCCTAAAACTGTCCAACAAATCTTTAGAATCTTAGCTTGAAAGATCACATCTAGCTGTTGAGGTACTTAAAAACTAAATGGGGATAAAACAGAAACAAACACAGCCTATGCTCACCCTTACTGCTTTCTCCTTTCCTAACCTTCAATCTAATAAATAATTCCTTCAGAATCTGTTCTGAAGCTATACAATAAAAAAGCAACAGCAAGAGCTGCTGCTCTAAAAAAATATTTTCACTTAGGAAAAGAAAACCTTAAACAAACCTTCTCTCCTTCCTACTTGCAAGCTTTGCTTCAGTGGCCATGACGGTATGTGATGGGTTCTGTTTGAACAGTGCTGCTTGGATTTGCTGCACTTGTCTGTCCAGACAGCTAGATAAGCGGCGTGTCGGCAGGGAAGATAGTGAACGTGTAAAATGACATTCTGACCATGGTTGTGCACTCTGTAAGGACAGGTTACCACAGCAGTGGCCAAATAGGGCTTTTCTGACTGAACTAAACTTTTACCTTAATTGTAATTTTTACAAATTCCAGCACTATGGAAAAAAAAAACAACAGTCTGTCAGAGTCAGTGCAAATATAAATGCAGCTCGTTTATTTAGCACATCTATTCTGTCTTTTCTCCTGTAAAACCCCTACATGTTCATGGTGAAGTACTGCTTGTGCAATGCATTATCTTTTAAACACGTATGAGCTTATAACATAATTAAGCAATACTCCTTAGGAAGCCTAACTCCTTATTAGTATTTTTTTAAAGAAACAGGAATTCCCTTTCAAATTAACATTACACCTTACCTAAGCCTAATATTACAATACCTTTATATTTGAGAGGGGTAAGCAATTTCAAGCTTGTGCTAGAGTGAGGAATCAAATCTCGGTGTGCCTTCCAGCCTGATCTTCTACAGTTCTGAACTTGCACAACATTAAGTCCATCTGACTTTAGTGATACATCTTCCCAGAAGAGCAGGGAATTGTACAAAGTTGTTTTGGATAAAAGTGTACTTACTTCAAAGGATTTCTATGTCTTTAAATAAAACATTAAAATATTGGGATGCTAACAGGTAAAGACAGCTTCCCACTACTACAAAACCTTTCAACAATTTTCCCCGTCCCTTTTTGGCTCCCACCGCTTTTAAACATCTTCCGTGATTAGGAAAGATATTAAAGCAGTGGCTTTCAAGCTTTTCCATTTTATAATGAAGCTGTTGAACCATTCAGAAACTTCAGCTACTTAGACTGCTGTACAGGGGACACAAATCAAATCTTTGTACGAGTGTTCATGGACACATCTGAAGTGGCCCACAGTTTTCATGGACTGAAAACTTCTCTGCAACTGCTTGTGAAAAACATCCCAGAAAGAACGCATACACTACTTGTTAAAAGAGAGGAAAATGCCTCAGAATATACTAAAAAATTCATTATGCTGGGCTGCAAGAAAGGTTATATGCACTCTAACTTACAGGCAGCAGAGTGACTCCTGCCTGTCTTCGAGATCTCAAAGCTTCAAAAGGAAACACTAACTTCCTCCCTCTTGTTCCCTCATACTCTAGAAAGTTCAGAAACAGGCCTAAAAGAGTTCTAAGCAAACGTTTCAGCACATTTTTCCCCAAATGTCCAAAGAGATATTTTCTCTCCAATTCTGTGCAACTAGAATTTAAAGGAAATATTTAAAAGATAAAATAATTAGAAACTCAATATTCTAATGAAGCCAATGGCAGTCTTACTTGCAGAAACACCACTAGTTCTACATAATAATCAAGGATCATTAATAATGATGGTTGACATGCAGAATAGAAAGTAAAATTGATCCATAAAGTTAGCATAGTAAGGAAAGGCTTCTATATAGATAGGTCTTTCCTTCTCTACAGTCACCTTGATTTCTCTGCAGAAAGCCTACATGAAACAGCAGCTACATTAATTGCCTGCTCCCCTTGAAGAAAAACAGAGGTTCTGCCTTAAGAATTGTTCAAACATAATGCTGCTCAGAGACAACATTAATTCCCACTGCACACTTTGTAATCTCTTTTCGTTGGTGTCTTAGAGCCGAGTGGTGATCCCACAACTTGGACCCAACAACTTGGCTTGCCATGCTGCTGCATATGGGAAAGGCTGCTCCGCCGCCTGGATGCGCCCACTGACCAGTGGAGAGGAAAATTGTAGACTGAGTAACTTTTACAAAGCTGCTGTATTTTTAATTTTAAAAAAGATTAAATATAGATTTAGAGCTATGCCATTTCCAGATGTCTGTGAAGTTGAACAACAAATGCTACAAGTTGGCTTCCACCTCGTTCCTTCTTTTGAGCAAAAAGATTGTTAACACTCATATGTTGGTACTATGCACGCTCTGATCCAAAAAATAAAAAAAAGGTGCTTACACAATAAAAATATACTAATATTACATTAAAAAACTACTTTAAACCCCAGTTGCAAAAATCTTCAGGTCTGGGATTCCCCTGGAGCTCTTCCAAGGAAAAGAGCCAACTACAATAAATGAGGTGGGAGGTTAGGGAATATCTAGAATGCAGTGACCTGCTATCATTAGATTTAAAATACTCATGAGAATACAGTAGTAGAGGAAACAACACTAATGTTTTCCCTTGTGAAACATGACTTAGAAAATGTGTGGAAACATGCAATAGAAAAGCAACCAGAAATGGATAAAATTTACAATTTTCTATGCAGAAACCAGAAATATCCTAAAAACTTTTTCAGAGGCCAATAATTTAAAGCAGGATCTCAATATAGAACATACAGATAGTGATGCTGTATCACTTACCTTTCAAGGTACACCTAATAAAATATATTCTTAGAAGTGAATTGAGCCACTGAACAACACTTTCCTTTTTTTGATGAATAGAAAAAGCACTTAGTCAAGGTGGCAAACTGTTTTCCTTGTAATTGCAAGGTAGGGCATTTTCAAGCACCTGCTCTGTTAAAATTACAGCCACACTTTCATCACAGTATATCACAAACCAAAGCAGACAACCTTTACTTACTACCCTCACTCCCTGTTACAGGAAGGAAACCTGCACAGTTTATTTCTCTCACATACCCTAAACCCCTAGTGACAGCTCACCTAAAACAAAGTACATGCTGCTGCAGGATATATGAAGGGAAGGACCACATTCTCTTTACATATATGAAAGCAGAGAATAAAAAATGATAAGTTACTTCACTATAAAAGAAAACACATTCCTGTGATTCACCTTTTATACTAGATTTTTTTTTTTTAAACTTTAGTCAGCACAAAAATGTACCAGACCTTAAATACTGCATTTACTTCCTTATTGTGGAAAACGTGGATTTTCCTTTCAAATAAAATAAATGGCTTAAAAAAACCCAGAAGTAGCATGATGATCTCTTCCAGAACTTAAAAGAATTTATTTTTCTTAAATTCAAAAGCTTTAAATCTTAGTGAAATGGGCCACAGTGGAAAAGCCGTTTACTGTATTACTGCACCTTATAAATAGTAAATGATATCGTCTGAGGTCAAGGAAATAAATACCACAATCCTATATCAACTGTGCAGAAAGGATGCTGGAAGTTTCATATCCCTTATTCCTTCTTTCCTTTTCACTCTTTAATCTAAAAAGAAGCTTTATTTACAGCTTGTCTCAGAAGACCTTCCTGAAACATCCCTTAGAGGTATTTTCAGATGTATTTAATAATTTAACTTTTACCTATATTTGAGAAACTAAGAAAATACTGAAGAATCTTCCTAACAGAAACAGGTTTCCCCAAACAACCGTAAGTCTATGGTTTTGGATTGTTGCTTATCGACAAAAACCTGCAGGATATTTTAAAAACTTACACATCTCATTTTATAATGCACACAATCTCATCATCTCGGCTCACATTTAAATTGAATTATTACTTATATTTTCACTTAAAAATAGCAATTTCTGTAATTGTGCAACTTTTTATTTCTTTTTCAGTGCCCACTCTTGCTTGGCAGTAACGGGGTGTACTACTTCTCCTTTCCATATGGGAAAAATGACTGCTTTACCGCTGCCAAAATCAATCTTGTCTGTAATAGGATAACTACTGGGTGACCTGTTTGAACTAGCCAAATGAATGATAGACATGTGAGAGTGATTCAAGTGGCTATCCACAGCTATTTTAAATTAAATTGACATTGGGGGAAATGTTGTGTACCCAACTCTGTTTCCCATACACTAGGTATTTATAACTGGTTCCCATGAAGATCTCATACTTGCATAACCAAACCAAGAATTAGGAATAAACCCTCCCTGACTTGCATCTGACAATGAAATCTTCTGTCTATTCTAGAAAGAGAGTGCAGTTACAGACATCCCAAAAGATGAGACTTCACCCCAGGGCAGCTACAGGTCTTCCTTCCTCTCATACTACCTGAGGAACGGGAAATGGCCTCTGAGTTTCTGTGCACACTCTTTGTACCCCTCTTCTGGCAGTTACATTTCCTGACATCTCTTTAAGTCTCGTCCATCTAAATGGACTGGAGAAACATTCTGCATGCAATTATAAATCTTTCACATAAAATGAGCCTCAAATACTCAAATTGAGAAAGGTTAATATAAACTTGTGGATATTTGAGGTGAGAGCAAAAGAACTGTTCACAGATAATACTGTCAAGGTAGAAGAAAGAGAGACAGAAAAACTATTAAAAAGCTTCACGTGCATAGCAGGATTTTTATAAAGTTCAGTTCTTGCTAAAAAGAGAGCAATTCTGTATGGTTTAGCACACATAACTATGGTTATAGTACAAAGCCCTCATAATTTCCAATCACACCTGTAGACATAGAGCCAGAGTAAGGCTGAAGTACTGCCTGCAGAGCGTCAGCTTCCTTATGAGAGCGGGAGAGGCAGGAGCTCCCACTCCTGAGTTCTGATCTAATCTGCAGTAAGTAAATAACCCTGCCAGTAACCTGCACACAGGTAATTTCACTCCTTGATAAACTCCTGGAAGAAAAATCCACTGAGTGCTATTAATTGTCAAATTCCTATGGCTCCATCAAGATATCTCTAAGTTACAGATCACCGGAGGCAAAACAGGATAGTCAGAGAAGCATCATCGTGTATTTGCCCTGTTCACACATCCTCCTGCCAGCACACTGCTACTGCGCAGAGATGGAGCCTATGGTCTTCACCACTTCTGACGCTTCCTTAGTTTTTCTTCAAAAAGCATCGCTATTTATCCAAGCCACTTCTGTTCTACAGAAGTCCCAATGCATACATGTGGGATGGCACTCAGCAGTAGACACAACAANAAAAGCAAATTAATATTCTGTAGCCAGGCACAACACCAGAGACTAATCAGACTGTTAGTCCATTAGTAAAACCACAAGGTTTCACTCCACCAGCTCTGAAACGGTAACAGGTTTTCCCACGAAAACTTGAAAGAAAAGGTGAAAAAAGGTTTGTGTGGTATGATGGAAAGGAATGCCAGACACAGCTTTGGTCAAACATTCCCATTAAATATTTTCCCATTACCCCCTAGGTTCATTCACAGGCCAATTGCACTGGCTATTTACCAAGGAGGTTTAAGATAATGTTTACTGCTCTTTAGTGCTTTTCAATTTTCTAAGCTTACCGGCATTTCCTTTAAAAATCCTTCTGAAATTCAAAAGTAACACATTAATGGTTTGTTTCCTCTTCACAGTAGATTTTGTTATTCTGATTAAATACGTTCTACCACTAAACTGGTATACAGTTGCCCTCAAAAAGTCCTATTATTTTCATTTTATACCTGAAATAAGTGACCAGTGATGACCTTTTTCATTAGCAATTTAGACTAAATCCAACTGAAATCACTGAAATTATTTTCACAAGGAATTAGAGTAGATAAATCTCTTTGCAGAGATACATGTTGGTGCATTTGTGCTTTTACTACACATATTTGCATACTGTAACTTCATCTATGCAATGTCTAAAAAAACAAAGAGAAACATTGAAATTACGTATTTAAGCACTAGATAACATAAAACAGGTAAAGAAATATGTTATTTAGTTACAGAAGACAAACTTAAGTTTTAGAGAACATTATGTGTTTATCTTTAATTACACTAACTGCTGTCTGCATTTTTGAGAGTATAAGGAAAAAATGGAAACTAGGAAAGCAGTCCATAGAAAGCAAGTCGTTATCAAAGCATTTTTTCAGCAGCACAGTAAACTACACACAAGACATTAATCTACCAATTTATAGGCCAATGATCTTTCCAACAAACAGCATGTACTGCTTATAAAATACAAAAGCCAGCTTATTGAAAATTAATTTATTTTTAGCATGCTTTTTTGTGTTCATATTTCACCAAACACTGCAATTTGAGAATGAGAAAAGAACACTAATGAAAAAGCAGAAAGAAATAGAAAGATCTTGAGAAAATATGCTGCTTTTATTTTGTAACACCACTTAGTAATTCTTCTTTTAGATTCAGGTTGATATGTTCAGCTGTGTTTTTCTGCTGTGTTTTTCTCAGATATGTAATGCTGAAGTTGGAAGCTAGACAGACTGATTGTAGATGTATTATCAGTGCTGATTCTTTGAAAATTATGTCATAAGATCAACATTTATAAGTCTCAGATCTTTACTTATTATTTCCATTATTTTCATTTGATCCATTATATTCAAAGCAGAATGACAGTCAAATTTTATAACTACAAATGAAGAAAACCAGCAGCACTAAAACTCTATAGACAAAAGTAATTTACTACAGTCTTAAAAAGTACCATATAAATATCAGCACCTATATAAATTTATAGTATGAAATTATGAATGTGCTGAGATTTGTACGCATACATAAAATTTTATTACATAAGTCCCCCCAGTGAAGTCGCTTACTGACCCCTAATTTTGTTTTTCCAACAATTTCCTACTGTTATTTCTCAGTTCCATGTCTCTTTTGCATTTTGAAGCAGAAGGACAGGAATTTACCTCTCAGTTTTGAGAGAAACCAATAGCAAAACAATCTCTTCTAGACTCTCCGTTAGCATTATCTACCACAGCAGGTAAACAGACTCTTTATTTCAGAGAACTAAATAACTGTTTTTCTTGGAGGCAAAGTTAGCAAATGAAAAATATATTTCTTTTGAATGCAAAACAGGAAGGTTGGTGAGAAGTAATTCTCACTATTTAATTTCTTTCAGAGATACATGATCCACCATTGACAAGCTTCTCATTCTTGCAGTCAAAAAACTCAAGTGAAGTTTCTGTGTTCTGTTACTGACTTTACCACCACTAAATGGAGAAGCCACCATGACCACATGCAGGCAGTCAGCTCTCAGCAGTCCAAATTCATTGTGAATGGAACTGCTATGCTATTTCGTTTCCTGTGCCCAAGGACAGAAAATCTCCTACAACAATCTACCTCTTGCACTTTATCTTATGTAGTTGTTTTCCTTTTCTCTGTCATGAAGTTTCAGAGGGGATACTGAGGCATTCATGTTTTGTTTCAGAAAAAGGTTGTAAATACGTGGTTATAATACTCGTATCAGAAAAAGAAATGCTCATGAGTTGAGGTTTGATATGGGCCATAGGACAAAAATTTAAAATTCAATTTATGCTATCTTTGGAGAAATCCTTTAGTACTAAATAAAACTTCCAATGTCATATAAAAACTGTATTTAGAATATATGTTTAAAATAAAACCAGGTTTTCTACCCTTCCAGAAAAAACACATGCTTTCTGCTTTGACATGAATTCTGCGTTTTTTATTTGCAAGACTGCTGCCATAGAAATGAGGGATAAAACATTCATCTGTGAGCAGATTCTACTTCAGGATGAATTAGAAGAGAAAATAGGATTTGAAAAGAAAAGTAAACACAAATGTAAGTTCTGTGTGAACGATCTCCAGCACAAGGTGTTTTGGTCAGCTGTGGTAGGAAAGACTGCTCTGCTGGGTTAAGAAAAGTGCAGAAGGAGAAAACAATATCCTGAAACAAAGTGACAAACTTGCTGCAACAACTAATGGGACTTAAGCATACCAATGTATGGCCATACAACAGAAATTTACCTCTCAATTTTTAGAGAACCTGATAGCAATACTTCAGCAATGGCAATTCTGTTTGAACTTCTCCCACTCCTGTTTGCTGTATAAGCTTACTTGTGTACACCACAATAGCGTGTCAACTATGATATTATCACAGATTCACAACTTTAGGTTTTTATATTACTGCTGAGAATGGTAATTTTGATGGAGGGACTCCTAACGCTGCCTTCCTTTTGCCACGAAATTGTTGAATTTACACAAGCTAGAGTCCACTGAAATATTCTATAGTAACCACAAGTCTAGTTTCAGGGACAAGTAGGAGTTTTGTCACAATATGGCATTTCATCATGATAACGGGTGGAGTAAACAGCATAAACAGGTAAGAATTTTAGGATTTGTGCCTCACTTCACAGATCTAGAAAAGTTTACAGAAATCCTTGAGAAATGCAATGGTAACACCAAAGCAGAGATCTCCCAGTGCTTAAACACCTTGCCCCAAGATCTTCTTTTATTTTTTCTAGCTGAAAGGAGAATAACACCTATTCAGGCCACTCTACTTCNGATAGCTCACACAAAAAAATCCTAATACATACCGCATCTGTAACTTCTATCTCATACAACTTCTGGAATGTCTCCCGATAAAAGAAAAAAAGCTTCCCGCTGCCACCACCTTTCTTAACAGAGGTGCCTGTGACAAGTATTTTATCATCTGGGCTGAAACAACAATCTGTCCTGTTGAAGAAAACAAATCATCATATCAGGCAAATCAATAATTAATGTATAAGGAAATTTTATATAAATTGCACTCCTCAAAAATAATCCTTCCTATTTGTTAATTCTTTCAAGACAAAGATTTAAAAAAATCTTTTGTCAGCTGTCATCTATTACTATATTTATCACAGTTCACATGTACAATTACAGCTGTGCACAGAACGTGCAAAACTGGCAGATCCAAGAAAGATTCTCCTCCCAATAAAATTCTCCTCTGCTCACAAGTCTTGTAAACTTTTCAACATAGGAAACAAACAAAAAAAAAAGTATTTTCAAATGTGGTTATGAGCATTAAGTAAAAGATGAAACAATCATCAAATCTGTTTTTGCTGATGATACATTCTTCAATGTTGTAAAGCAGTGTGTTTATACAGTGGCCAAAAATGCTCATCTGTTTGCTTTTCCTCTATGCTACAAACTGCAGTCAAGACTGAGCTGTCCACGACCTGCCTTTCTAAGATCTTATTTCAAAAGTATAGAATGTCCTTAGAGTTGGATTTGGCTGTGCTACAGTCACAGAGATGCAGGTAATACTAATAAAAATATTAAATACAATACTCAGCACTATGCAGTACAATATAGCATTTTAGTACCAAAGAACACAGTCATCAGCACCTCTAACATCATAACCTGAATTCATACCATGCACCTTATGTTATGACTACTTTTCAATCCAGCTTTTTTTTCATTAATCATAGAGCAAGTAAGAATGAGGATTACTTATATATCTCATTACATAAACATAAGGCAATGAACTGGCCTCCTCCTGAAAAGCTGCTAATCTAATTAGACCAAAGACACATGAGACTGAAAAATGGCATAAAACAAGCAAAGCTAGCTATGAATTATCACAAAAAATAAGAGATCTTTTACAGCAACGTGAAGTCCTAAAATAGCCAAGAATCCTCATTGCACAGTCCTCCCTGTGCAGTCCTTTCTGCTCAGTTCTGGACCTAGTGAAAACTGAGGAGGGGAACTCTGGTAGAATCCCTCCCATTCAGGGCAACTACTGCTATTTCAACTAGGTGGAATAAATTAGAGTACTTACATTGGAAAGAAGCTGGGCAGTCTTTCTGCTGAATTAAGAGGCTTTTTGAATTGCCTAATATCCCATATCTTTAAAGTATCATCTCCTGTGAAACAAAAGGGCAAAGGTTAGCAATAAAGAATTTAAGTCAAGAATTTAGATGTGCAGAAAATGTCATTCTCTAATTCAGACACAAAAAGAAGAGAATGATATGGTAGAAGCATTCAAAATGGGGATGGTTTGGAAGTTTTTTGTCCCCAAATCACTATGAAAGTGCAAGGATGAGAAATTCCACCTGCTGCACTCCAGTAGATCAGAAACTTCTCCTCAGTGGCTCAACTCCATCATGGCAATCCCTCCTACCAAGAACCATTACCCACAGTGGAATCAAATTCCCCAAAACACTAATTTATTCTGCGTTTGTGAGCATTGGTGCTTTGCTACTAGGAGTAAACGTAAGTTTTAAGACATCAAAAGAAATTAAAATGTTACCATGGATGGTCTAGATCAAAAACTAAAGAAGTTTTATGTGTCTGGCTTCTACTTGCTCTGAAAAAATGATCAGGAAGAACGGAAGGCACATGAAGTCTTCCCCCTTCTTTAGCAGGCAAACAACAACAAACTGTAATCTCCATACAGAGAACAGGCCCTGGAATCAGTCAGAAATCCTCGGTGAAGGGGTAGAAGTAAGTGAACCCACACTTACTATAACAAAACCTTTTCACACCCCTCCACACCACCTCTGGCCATAAAAGCCAAAATCGAGGTTACAGCAAGACATTTATAGCAATTCTCATCTGTGTTTGCTAAACATGGTGTGACTGTTGGCCAGTAAAATTTTATTCCCTTTTGAAAAGTTATAACATATTAACGAAGTTATAACATATTCCTCTGGGATATATATTTCCAGCCTGAGACGAGNAGAAGAGGAGATTACTTAGTTATTCCCAGAGAGATCTACATCTCTGCTGATCATCCCTCTGGGACACATATTTCCAGCATGAGAAGAGCTACAGAATTTGAGCTTTGAAGCACCTCACCCGGGCACCGAGACATATCCTTGCATTTGACATCAGTGCCTCAGCGCTTTCAAGGGTGAAAAGAAGAACTTTCAAACAACGATTATCTTTAAAAATATTCAGAGATTAATTTTAGACAAGAAGTGACAAAATCTTCCCATCCTAGGAGGAAAAGGAGGCAAGTGGATGGTACTCCACAGACCTGCTTCCTTCCAAAGCACAAACCTTGCAGGGAAGTTATTTTGTTGTCTAGAAGTATTTTGTGGATTCACAGCCTTTGAGATCAAGAGTTTAAAGGACGCCTTGGAAATGAAATGTTAAAAAAAAAAAAAAAGTAACATGCTGTAACAAAAGAAATCAAGGCCAGCAGTACCCTTTACAGGGAAAGCAGTAATGTGTGGCCTCGTACATCATGTATGTTTATATTAAAGACTAGGATAACTCCTTACTACAAAATATTTTTAAGAAGTAGACAACTTAAATAAATGATGTCTAGAGCACAGTATATTTCTGTTCATTGGGAAGCTAAAAAATGACAAGAAAGAAAAATATTGAGCCCCTATTTTGGGAATATCTGTTTTCTTATTGTTTCCCAGTAGAGTCCATCCCAAGTATTTCAAAGTAGTTGGTCTTGTAATATGAACCCTCCCTTTTCCCTTCTACCCCCAACAAAAAAACTCTACTTATCTGCAAGATATCTAAAGCACCAGCACTTTACAAATGTATGCAAAGGATACCAAACTGGCCACTCCGCAAATCTCCTGGATATGGACAGATCTAAGTCTAGCAGCCAAGGCTGCTCTGTTCCCAGTGGAATGAGCCTTGACATGATCTTCAAACTGTAGTCCTGCCAGGCTTTCGCAGGAGAGATGCAGTCAGACACTTAGCTATAGCTCTTCTGCTAACAAGAAAAAGTAATCTGCTGGTTTAAAAAATTAGAAGACTCTAGAAGGACTCAAAAAGTTGTGGTTGATTTCAAATCAACACTGTTTTACACTGTGTAAAAATAGATGATTAAGTATTTGGAAAGGGAGAAATGCTAGTAGAATGACTTGGTGAATATTGTGAAAATCTTACCATCATTAAGAATTTGCCCAAATTCCCTTTTTCCAATTAAAATTTTCTGTGTTGCAAATACAATATTGGTTCCCGAACTAAGAAAACAGATACATTAACTTTCCACAACGTCAAGATTTTTTCCAGTAGCATCCTTCCATCGCTGCTTAAGGGGCTTCTTTACGAGAGCTGTAGCAGTACATATCTATTTTTAATTACCTCATGCATGGACAAAAATTGTTACCCTTAACCAAAAACATGGAAACAGAAGTTGTGCAGATCAGTATGATGCATTCAAAGAAGTCCACTCAGACCATTCAGTATTTTTCTTGATGGCAGAATTCTCCAAAGCCTCACAGGATTATTTAAAGCTTTTTATAGCATTTTTAGTAGCATTTCAAACTCTATTCTTTACCATTGTAATAAGAAGGTTATCAATAAACAGGGTCTAGTCTGATGTGATCAGGTCAGATGCCATTATACCAATGGTATTGAGCACTGGATTTATCAAGAAGTAACAATTAGGTCCTCGAAAACAGTCTTTGGTGAGCCAGGATAGGCATTTTGCAAACAGCTTTTAGTCAAAATAAGACAAATGCACTGATACTACAAAGACTTTATCTGATATTTTTTCTTTTCAAAAGATACTGACCAGGAAGACAAGTATAGGGATGCAAATGGGCCCAAAAGAAGCAAAAGTGCTGCCAGAAACTCAAAAAGCCTGAAGTCAGCAACACTCTTCATGAAGCTCCTATTTTAAAGAGGGAGTCCTGTGTTGAAAGCAAATCTCAAGGACAGAAATTCACAAAGATCATTGGGGAAAGCAAAGAAACATAGGAAATGAGAATTTAAAAAAGAAAATACAGCATAGGAAAGGCATAGCATAACAAGGCTTACTGTGAGGGAGCACCAGAATATATTATGTTTATAAACTCGGAGCCTTTCTATGAAGGTTCATACTATATATATGTAAGGAGAGGCACCTTACAGAACAAAGTATACGCTTCTGCATTCTGCACTGGCTCTGCAAGAGGAGCTGCAACATCTAAAGAATGACATTTGGAGGCACTACAGGTTGGGACTGCACTCACTCCAAGCCAAAGGCTTTGGGAGGGAAGTCACAAATTGGGGATTCTGCACTTACACTTGGAACAGCTGTCACCATCATCTGCATCCATACCAGCCTGGCCAAATATTTAAGTGCAACATCCTCTCTAAACATATGGAAGCAAAGGATACTGGAGGATTTTGAAAAAGCCATTTCAGCTCTAAGTGTTACAAACAGTTGACTATGCCTATTAAAGCTAATAAATGCATTAGCTGTAATTAATTTAATTACCATTAGCTTTAATTAATGCATTAGCTGTAATTAATTTATTTATTTAAAATAACTGACTTAATTTAATTTTTAAAATAATTAATTTAATGCACTAGCTTTAATTAATTCAATTAGCCAGTCAACGGCTCCATGTCCAAGTGACAAGCAGTGACAAGGGGTGTTCCTTGGGGGTTGGTACTGGGACTGGTGCTGTTTAACATCTTTGTTGGTGACATGGATGTTGGGATTGAGTGCACCCTCAGCCAGTTTGCCAACACCACCAAGCTGTGTGGAGCGGTCGACAAACTGGACGGAAGGGCATCATCTAGATGGACCTGGACACGCTTGAGAGGTGGGCCCATGCAAACCTTATGAACTTCAACAAGGCAAAGTGCACGGTCCTGCACGTGGGTCAGGCCAATCCCAAGCACAAGTACAGTCTGGGTGGAACATGGATTAACAGCAGCTCTGAGGAGAAGGACTGGGCAGTGTTGGTGGATGAGAAGCTTAGCATGAGCCGGCAAGGTGCACTCACAGCCCAGAAGGCCAACTATATCCTGGGCTGCATCAAAAGAAGCATGGCCAGCAGGTCAAGGGAGGTGATTCTGCCCCTCTACTCTGCTGAGACCCCACCTGGAATACTGCATCCAGCTCTGGAGCCCCCAACATAAGAAGGACATGGACCTGTTGGAGAGGGTGCAGAGGAGGGCCATGAAGATGGCTGGAGCACCTCTGCTATGAGGACAGGCTGAGAGAGTTGGGGTTGTTCAGCCTGGAGAAGAGAAGGCTCCAGGGAGACCTTATAGCAGCTTTCCAGTATCTGAAGGGGGCCTACAGGAAAGCTGGAGAGGGACTTTTTACAAGGGCATGTAGTGATAGGACGAGGGGTAATGGCTTCAAACTGGAAGAGAGTAGGACTTAGAATAGATACTAGGAAAAATATTTTCACTATGAGGGTGGTGAGGCACTGGAACACATTGCCCAGGTAAGTTGTGGAGGCCCCATCCCTGGCAGTGTTCAAGGCCAGGTTGGATGGGGCTTTGAGCAACCTGGTCTAGTGGGAGGTTTCCCTGCCCGTGGCAGGGGGTATGGAACTAGATGATCTTTAAGGTCCCTTCCAACCTAACCCATTCTATGATTCTATGATTTCTGGCATTGTTTGAAATGAACATGAGCATTCAGTTCCTGAGAAATATTACTTGACAAACCCATTTGATTTTTAAAATGCTAATGTTTTTATTTACCTTAAAGAGCAATATATTATTACTCCACACAAAACAGAAAGTCACCATATATGCTGCTGTATAATCCTTGAGTATACAGGGAACTTTCCCATTTTTTAAACCAATTTCACAATTAAACATTTTATTTTTTCTCAAGAACATTGTGAGAAGAGAAAGAGAGCTAAAACTAAAAAAAACCCACCAAACCCAAAACCAAAACATCAAAATGAAACACAAAAAAATAATTTTTCAGCTCAAAAGAAAGCATGTATCTGCATAAGCTATCTGATAGGCTTAGATATGAATATTTTTTCTTGGGTTTAACTACGGTGAACTTTTTTTCCTATAAATGTTTACTGATTAAGATGGCACTGAGTCTGCAAACTGTTCATACCACAGAAGATAAACAAACCATGAAATTAATAGCTATCATGAGATTCATGGAATTAATGAAGTCATTGCTTCATGTTATGACAAAAACTAACTCCATAAATTCTGTACATACCAGGAGTCAAAAAAGGTTGTGGGTTTCTTTTTTTTTATTTTTTATAATAAGACCCCAAGTCCCATCCTAATGCTTACCTCTTCACTGCTAAACAAAGAAAACATTCCCCAAATACTGTCTTCACTGCAATCAGATTAAATTACTTTCACGGTTACAAGTGTGCAAAAATACAAGTTTCTATCAAGTTACCTACCTAATACGCAACAAGAGTAAGACTGGGAACTCTCCTAAGCAGCTCCTTAGCTTTTCATTTTCCCTTGTGCTTGCAGCTGAGCCCTGCCTCATCTCTCTCATATCCAACACAGAATCTACATCAGATGCAGGAGAGTCCATCAGGCTTTCAGTGAAAGTCCCCATTCCCCAAACAACTATCCTCTCTTTGATCCTCGCACTTGGCAGGTGTGTTAATCTATGAATGCTGGATCCACATCTGCTTTTGTTGGCACAGATCCAAAGCAATACTCATAGCAAAGCACTAACCAAACAAGTCAAAATAAGGTATGAAACCCTACTCACTAGCATAGCGCACACAGAGCTTTTGTTTTTTTAATACACTAGACAAAGGTAGCACTTTTATCCACACTGAAGGGCCAAATTTCTGTACAGTCTTTGATTCTGCAAACAATCAATCAGTATTTTATATAGCTTAGAGCTTAGAGTGTGGTAGATAAAACATAAGTGAGTCTGTTTAACATGACACAAAATCTGGAGACAGATGAGGAAGAGCAGGCAGCCAAAAGTGCCACATGGAATAAAAATAAGCAAAGGTCATTTACGTGGTCTACATTCATAAATGTGAAACATAAGAGAATTTACATAAATGGAGGTTTCAAGACAGCACTAGTGAATACTCCTCACATAAGTATTAACCTTGGTTTTTGTTAATATTTAAAAGCACACTGAGGTTTCTCTTTAAATCTTATAAAGTATGTCTGCGTGAATTTTTCGGGGGCAACACCACTGGCAAACAGATGCAGCACTTCACTTAGCCTAGAACAGAAAGGGAAATGGTTCACCTACTTTGCAAGGAGGAGAAAGTTCTCACATAGTAAGTGTCAGGTTCAGTAAGGACCAGCAAGGTTGAGAGTTTTTACCTCAACCACTTAGGACTCATTCATGATGAGTACAGTGGCAGTAGAACTCTGGATCCAGGAGCCTGAACAGCAATTAAGAAACAACCAAAGTGCCATTAGCGTGGCCCAGTAAGCTGTCCAGGACAAGACCACCATCATCTTGCTCTGAAAGATGTGATCTGGGAACATAATGTTTGGAATCTTAGAAACGTGGTAAGACATACAAAGAAGTCAGAGAGGCAGCATCCGACAGCAGCTGCTTATTGCTCTAACAGCCAACAATGCCACTCTACTCATTGGTGCCACTCTGCAGGGGGAAGACACAAAGCAATTGCAAGCTACAGCCCTTGGCTTGGAAGCACAGCCCCTGCTTCAGAGCTTCTGCCCTCTACGAGTATCTCTATCCTGGTATTTTGTATATGTAATCTCATTTTGTCTATGTACCAAACTGACCAGATGTCCTGTACATATGTTAGGCACAAAGTGAGTTGGCATTAACATACACTGCCTCTCCCTAGGCCTGTTTATTTGGCCTTGGGGCCACGCTAACGCATACACAGAGCTTCTGGTTACAGCTGGTTTCCATCCAGACAGTTCGGACTGTATGCCTGCACCTGTCTGCAAAACACCGGGTAGACAAGTCTCTGTATGAAAAGCTGTCTTAGGCAGACACCATCCTATCCAATACATCTAATACCAGGGTGAATGAGTCTTCAAATATACCCTTCTCTTCTCAAGACTTGTTCTGTTATTGAAGACTTGTATAAAAAAGTTATATCTGAAGTTTAGAAAACAAGCATTTTTTTCCTGTCCTGTAGACATTCCTTTTTTTTTTTTTTTTTTGCCGTTCAAGCACATCTTGGCCACTCACTTCCAGTCATCACCTCTTGATATTTGTAATATAAATTAGATAAAAATTCCAATTGGAACAGAAAAGGACACTGCATAAGAAAGCTGCTTGAGCAATTAATAACTCCGTAACAGAGATACTGTTACTGAGAGGCAGTAATCTTCCCAGAAAGAACTAAGTAACAAAACTGGTCTTGTTTTATTTTTAATAAAGCTAGTAATTTCCTTTTGGTGTAGTATTAATGCTAGACAAGACGACAGATCAGGAACTGTGTAACATAAACAGCAAAGTTCTCCTAAAATATTCCTTAACTGATGTAAAATGCACTTTCAGGAACACCGTATTGTATGGTGTATCAAAATGAAAGATGTAAACTGTGAAACACTTCAGGTTTAAATCACCAGTATATGATTTCACTACCTTACCTCCATAACAAACAGTTACATTCAACGATGACACAATTTAAATGGTTTATTTACCAAGCCATTTCACTCAGTAAAGTTAAAACCGTCTTACATTCAAGACATCAAAGAGTTCTTTCAATCACCTACCTCCTCGGCTGGCAAGGACAGTACCATCATAGGAAAATGTCAAGCATGAAGTGTCAGTGCCTGGAGCATGGGCTTGCCTGCAGTGGAACTTCGTGTGTACCTGTTTGTTAAAAAAATGAAACATTAGAAAATTTGGTTATTTCAAGATAGGACAAACATTTCTTGATAGCATTTTGTGTACTCTGCTGCTATTCCTAAATTTAAACAGAAACCCCTGCATTTTTAGCAGGTACAGAAGTTAATATTTCTACAGCCTTTTAAAAATGGCGTATGTGTTTCCAAATAGGCTTTCATAGAAAGAGCCTGAGTGCAAAATTAGATTTTTTCATATGTTTAATTATACAGCCCACTAAGCGGGCTTATAATTACAAAAAAATACCAAAATGCAATATATATACTTTGGAAGGGAATTAAAAGAGGGGTTGGAAGAATTTACTTTTGCCAAATTTAATCCCTGCCAAAATTAACGGTTTATACAATAGAACGAAACTCAGCTATTCTGAGGTTTGTGTTCCATTTAGCTGCAAGAAAATTCAAGTTTGGGAATGACATATGTTTATTCTTAATTATTTCCATCTTGCCAATAATTCTAGAGAAAGGTAGAAATTACTTCCAAGTTAACATTTTGTTCTTGTATGAAGCTGACTTGTTATTTATTAAGTCACTATCTAGTAAAATCCCTATAAATGCTATTAAAAAGAAAACCTCAATGAAATTATTAAAATTTACAATTAGTAAATTACAAAATTAATAAAAACTTCATTATTAAATTATTTAAAAACCTCACTTAAATTTTAGCAGTTTTGGAAAATCAAGCTTTCCTACGTCCCAACCAAAACGTCTCAGCTAAGATATGCACAGAAGATGCCTTTTGGGCACAGGAAGGGAAAATGGAAGGAAAGGGAAAAGACAGAAACAGAGATGAAGGAATTTGAGACAAGTTTACTCCTTTTTTAACACTTAGGAAATTACACTTCTCATTTGCCCTCTTTCCCTAACATAAAGCCAATTCATATAGTTGTAAAACAAAGCATTCAAGAATTAAACGTCGCCTGTGCAACTGTATCTAGCTTCCCATCTGTAAGATGAGGATTAAAAAATTCCTTTCCTCATACAGAGGGGAAGAAAACAAATTAGTGACCTTGAAGTCCTTTATTTACCATAGTGGTAAGCAAAACAGAAAAATATGCACAGAAGCTTGAATTTCCAGGGGAGGGTTTGAACAGCATGCAGTAAGTCAGCTCTAGAATCACACCCTGAACAGTAAGAGGACAAAATAGCAGCTGCTTAGTGACTGCTATCCAATCTATATATTAAAAGAGAAACAGTTCTACGTAATAAAAAAGGAGGGTGTGATCACGAAATGCAAACAAACGGACTGAATTAAGCTTGCACAGGAATACTCATTCACAGTGTCTTCTAATTTTTGACTACACACCTTTCTAAGGCTCTTTTTTATGGGTTGTTTTGTATGTAAAAGACCCAAGCTATTAAAGTAATTATTTACCCTTTCAAATATTTACTCTAAATTTGGTCCAAAAGCTAGAGAATCTTTGTGTGATGACATTAATAATGACTGCAAGCTTATTTTGGTGTGCAGATTTTGTCGAGTTCTGAGAGGAGTCACTTAAGACATTCTCTCCACAAATGACTCTTCAACAAACAAAGGAGGACTTCAGACACCAAGTAAATGCTTCTTACAGTATTTGGAGATAGAATGTAATAGCCTACATTTAGCCATAGTACTTGTTTTGAAATTACTGTCACTTCTAGCAAATTGTGCATGTCCTGGAGAAACTCTGTGAACAGATTGCAGTTTACAATTGTTTGTCTTTCGTGGGGGTGTTTATAAATACGAAGAAACATATTTTATGCATCCAGTTACATAAAACTTTCTAAGTATGTGGTAACATATAAAGGATAAACTGTGAATTGGCTATCAGAAAAGAAATTTTCTGTAATATTTGTTAAACATTTACAAGCAATTAAAATGATGTATCTTCTGTCTAAGAAATACCATGGACACTTGCAAAAACATCATAAATGGTTAATAATCACACCTTAAAAATGACAGAAAGATTACAATATGGTATTTAGCTATTTCAAATAAATTGGAAAAACTTCATTTGGACTCCACAATACTTGTCTGCTCAACACTCCCATCCCTCCCCGGCAATGTCGCAATGACATACATGTATTAAAGTAACAGTTTTTTCATTTTGCTGCCCAACTTAATGCAAGGATGGGTTTACTTTTTCTGTCATTTCATACTCAATCTGAAATACCTTCCTTTTATTTTGTTTTGGATACAAGTTAAAATAAAGAAAAAGACCAAAAAAAAAAAACCCACCTTTTCTTTTATCTTTTACATATATACACATACAGATAGATAGTAAATCACAATGTTTCAGGAGCCCTGTTATTTTTCTGTGGTCACAGAATCACAGAATCGTCAGGGTTGGAAGGGACCTCTGGAGATCATCTAGTCCAACCCCCCCGCCAGAGCAGGGTCACCTACAACAGGTTGCACAGGACAGCGTCCAGGTGGGTTTTGAATGTCTCCAGAGTGGGAGACTCCACAATCTCTCTGGGCAGCCTGTTCCAGTGCTCCACCACTCTCAAAGTAAAGAAGTTCCTCCTCATGTTAAGATGGAA
>VZSZ01004492.1:62139-92000 GCA_013398815.1 Ibidorhyncha struthersii | reverse complement strand
TTCGTAAGCAAAAAATTGGCACAGTGGAAAAAAATTTTCAAAAACTGTTTTCTGCAAGTAGTTTATACTAACTGAACACGGTATTCCACAGGGAAAAGAAATAATTTCCCACTTAGCTTCAGACTCTGTAAACCCAAAGTTACAGATTTTTACAAATAAAATATTACAGTGTTAATCACTGTTTCCATGCATACAATATACAGTTGTTGAAAGCTCTTTTGACAAAATGTGGTTTTGTCCAAGTACAAGAAATTACAACTGAATATTGCATCTCAATTCATCTGGCACTTAGCTCAGAGACAACATCCTGTCTTAAATAACTCCGGGAGTTCAGGTTTTGTGGTAGCATCAACATCAACCTAAAAAAAACCCCTTGAAATCTTTCATGATTAAAAAAGACTTTGTAAAATAAATTAAATTTAAAACCAGGATTTCACTGCTGCTGCAAAACGAGGCTCTGGTATACTTGTATTTGATTTCTGACACTCAATATTGAAATGACTTGAAAATTAATATTTCCATTTTAAAACACACCATATATTTACCCATCCACGCTGCACAACACCCTGTCACATCAAGTTTCCAGCTAGGCTACAGAGCAGCAATCAAGTACCTAATCATTAGGTACAGAGAAAAAAAACTTGTAATATCCTTTAGAAAAACATGGCTTGCAGTGAATGCTGGAGCACGTCCAAAGAAGAGCAATGAAGCCACTGAAGAGTCTGGAGCCCAAGTCTTATGAGGAACAGCTGAGGGAACTGGGATTGTTTAGCCTGGAGAAAAGGAGGCTGAGGGGAGACCTTACCACTCTCTACAACTACCTGAAAGGAGGTTGTAGTGAGGTGGGGGTCGGTCTCTTCTCCCAAGTAACAAGCAATAGGACAAGAGGAAATGGCCTCAAGTTGCGCCAGGAGAGGTTTAGATTGGATATGAGGAAAAATTTCTTCACAGAAAGGGTTATCAAGCATTGGAACAGGCTGCCCAGGGCAGTGGTTGAGTCACCATCCCTGGAGGTATTTAAAAGATGTGTAGACATGGCGCTTAGGGACATAGATTAGTGGTGGACCTGGCACTGCTAGGTTAACAGTTGGACTTGATGATCTTAAAGTTCTTTTCCAACCTATGAGATTCCTGAATATATTTCATACATGGATCGCTTTTAAAATTAGTTTTCTTTTTTAACAGATATTAAATATGAGAGCACAGAATTCCTTTATTTGGAAATAATGTCCTTGAATCAATTAATACCTTCTGCCTCATTTAAAATAAATAATAAACTGATTATTAAAGCTATAGTAACGTAAAAATGTCCTAGTCAATATCCAAGACTCCCTCAAACGGGCTGCAGTATCTCCATACCAATTTGTCTCTGAGGAGTACAGAATCGTTACAGAATTTTTCATTCTGCAACTACCTTTCTCCTCTACTGTTAATGTTGCTTCAAAACCCTCTTTTCTCTTCTTTTCCTATTTCCATTTTTTAATGATATTCTGTAGTACCTCTCCTGACCAGTTTCCTTTCACCACAAACATCCCTAAAATTCTTCTTCATCCAACAAAAAGATTCCTTCCATTTTGTCACCCTAGCCTTCCCATTTCATTTCGGCACAGTATTTCACACTCAAGGAATGGTTTAGATTGGAAGGGATCTTAAAGATCACCCAGTTCCAACCCCCCTGCCATGGGCAGGGACACCTCCCACTAGACTAGGTTGCTCAAAGCCCCCTCCAACCTGGCCTGGAACACTTCCAGGGATGGGGCCTCCACAACTTACCTGAGCAATTTGTTCCAGTGCCTCACCACCCTCAGAGTGAAAATATTTTTCCTAATATCTATTCTAAGTCTACTCTCTTCCAGTTTGAAGCCATTACCCCTCGTCCAGTCACTATGTGCCCTTGTAAACAGTCCCTCTCCAGCTTTCTTGCAGGTGCCCTGCCGCCATGCCTGCCAACTTCATTATTTCTTTTCCATCAGCAGTGGCATCTTCAGAGCACAGGGAGACACATGAACTGCTGTTTGTGAAAGTTCTTATCTCAGAAAACACATTTACATCATCCACTTTTCACCAAATAGCTCCATGTTTCTTTCCCTCTGTCACCATTACTATTTTTCACGCTTTGGCCCTTTCATTCAATACTGCCTCCTCCTCCATCCTCATTCCTTGTCAATCCCACTTAAATTCCTTCCTGAATTTCAACAGATTTATCCCTGACAAATCCAACCCATCCTCATTCTCATCAGTCTTGGAAAAAAACGCGTATTTTCTACTCCCCTTCTTCACTGCTTTATGAGGTCCAGTATCTCTTGTACACCTCGTACGTACCGGCTCCCTTCTTCACTGTTCCCTCTGGTGCACGGTTCCCTCTTTCAGTTTCACTGGCTATTCACCATTACTCAATCCCCTTGGTCACTCAGCTTCTCAGTCTACAATGTATTTTTAAAAAGCTTATTCACAACCATAACTACCAATATTTTCAGGCCATTAAACTATTTTCCAAGAAAAGGCGTATCATTCTCTGTCTGCTGAACATCTTAGTTCCTCTTGACATCACTTTGTGCATGTTTAACTGGCAACTTGAGTTCAACATGATGAAAGCTGTTCCTGATTTTCTTACCTGTATCTCCTCAATTTCCCTGGAAGATTTAACCTCTTTTAACCATTCATCACAAGAAAAATGTTGTTACATGCATCATGCCAGTATTATTACTTTTATTATTATTATTACTTTGACCTCTTTTCCCTTTGTTTTTCCTTTACAATGGTCCTTTACTTTTAGGGCCCACTGTTGCCTCATTTTGTCTTCTTTAACAGCTGTATTTTACCTATGATTTAAATATGTATTCTTCCAATAATAGCAATTACAGATACTTCACTTAATCCTCAAGCACATCTGTTTTTCTCACATAAAGAAAAACAAAGTCAAAACCAACAAAACCACCACTCCCTTTTCCATAGCACATACGGACATACAGTAAACTATCATTTAAAAATGACCAAAAAAGGAGTCAAGTAGCAATTGAGTCCGCACACTGCCTTGCTTTTTGTTTGTTGGTATAGACCTCTTACTAACTTGAGACCAAAAGACTCTGATATAACCACATTTCTTTCAGAAGGAGAACAATCAAAACTGAAGTTTGTTTCATACACGCAGACACACAGCAGCACACATTAGCGCAGCCCTGCCTTGTCTCCTTGGCAATAGCCAAGAAACAACAGTGACCGGTCTGGAGTACAGAAACCATTCCTACACCCCTGTCAACTCCCACCCAGTTTGGCACCACACTTTCACACATCAAACATCAAAATCAACCAGGCATTTGCACATTTGTGACAAGTGACAAGCCAATGGCTGGCAATGCAATGGTTTCTGCTGTCTAAAACAGGTGTCCCTGCTTCTGAAAAATCACTCAGGCTCTTGAAGGTGGTCTTGAATATAAGCCAGTCCTCCCGTTACAGGGGCAGGAACACACTACCTGTACCAGCTGTGCTTTTGCAAGCCCTGGTAAAACAGCCTCAATACAGGTCACAGCAACATACTCTGGACCTCAACAAGATGCAATTTGCTTACAGGTCTCAGGCTCAATCTGCTCTCCAAACAAGACCACAGACCTGCATGCTGGTGAGGGCAACAAAACAGACTAGGGAGCCAGGATACAGCACCCTTTATATGCCCTTATCAGAGTATGTGCTGATCACAGCAGCTACGTTCATCAGGAGGTCTTAGTGTCCATAAAAAATATGTTCCACAATTATACAATGAATTGGATTTTTTCAGGATAATTCACTCTATGTGAACTTGCACAGTACTTTCTAATTTGGCCATCCTATCTCAACCTTAATAAAATGCATTACACCAAAAATTTAATATAAATTAAGTTTTAGTGCTGATTACAGGTGACTGCTTTGAGCACAAAACAGTCACAAGCCCAATCTGGAAGTGATAAACATACATGGTAAAAAGTGAAACAGTAACCATAAAGGCATTTTTTAAAAACATTGCACATTGCTTAATCTGAATGAAAATTACATACATTGAATTATCTAAGAGTACCTTGTTTAAATTACTAGAGCTTAGAATGATTATACATATTCAAAAATTCTATTAAACTAGAATTTCATTATAAGTTTGTAGGCATACTTAGGCGCACAGAGACACTGTGTGTGTATTTACACATAATGTGTGAACTATATAGGTAGTCATATCCAACTCCAAACCTAGTTCTCCATCTCATGAGAAATTTAGAACTTGGTTCGAGGAAGGCAGCTGTTCCATGGATGTATCTGATTTCAGTCTGTGTAGTATCACTGCAGTCATACATTAAATAAAACACAGCTGGACAATGCTCTACCTATTTCACCACCCTCTCTGCTAAGCATTTAGGACTAACATCTGTTGAAAACAAACTTTAGGAAATAGGGAGATCATGAAAAAAAACTTTATTTTAAAATATTTTGCACTGGAAGAAATTTTACTGATTCATAAAGAAAGCCTTACATATATTCAATTAGGTTTTAATTATGAGATTTAAACCTAGAGTTGAAAGAAACTCGCTCACTGAAGGCTCTTACAAAAAATATACTATTATTACAAATACTTTTCGTTTCATAAGATTGGTTTAATTCTGTACCTGTTGCCAAGAGATGGTGTAGTTGTGCAGTTTACCTTCTCATTGATAATCACGGACGAAAATAACTTCTTTGGTTTATAATCTTATTATGAATTTTCTACAAATGCCATGCAAACTTTTTTTAATTAAAGTTAACTAGACTTAAGGGATGTTCGTTAGGAATTGAGGGCATTCTGTAGTATATTACAGCCAACTATTTAAGCACATTTAAAACTCTGTCCTCACAGAAGTGTACCTTTTAATGGATGCAGCCATGAAACAATTGTTCTCTATGTACAGTTTGTTCTTTATCAGACTTCTCTGTTAAGCATATGTAACCTAATGTTACATACAGAAGCTATGCTTTGCTATAATTTATCTTCCTTTTTTTAGCTACTCAAATTCTAACAACTTCATGGGGAATATTTTTGTATTAAAAATATTAGTATATTTCTTAATTTCATAAAACAGCACATTTCAAAATAAATCACTCTCTTATTCAATTGAAATAAAAAGATTTTAAAGTACTGCCTCTCTTTGGTAAGTTTATTTTTCTCTAAATCAAACACTTATGAAAAAGGTTATGCACAGGCACTGCAAAAATTATTTGTTTCCTAGGCCAGTGACCTTTCCGATAGCGTTCAGTGACACAGGAATACATGGAAATCCCACAGTTCTTAAATGGGAAGAATTTGTTACCCATCTTCTACACTAGAACTCTGGAAAGAAATTCCAGTAAGAAATTCTGTACTATTTAAAATGAAAGGAGGGAAAAAAAAAAGAAGTAAAATAAAAATTTACTCTACTATAGTAATAAGAATAATTGGAAAGGGAAATATAAAATAAATTTCAAAAGTTTAAAAATTCCAAATAATTATTTTAGTTTTGATATTTTTGTATTTTCTGAAATGACCATTTCATTAAAAAACACCCTACTTCTAATTTCCTGTTCTATTAAAAAAAACTGAACCTAAAACCCCAATCCAGCTAGCTCTTAGTACACTATGGGTTAAAATTCACTTCACATTACTATTTATGCATACCCCAAAATAGAAAGCTTTCTAAAAGTTATGAATTGATGAGAAAAGTGAAGCCTGCAAGAGAGACATCCAAATATGAAGCTGGAAGGGGGTGAAGGGCCCATAAATTAACCCAAGAAATAGAGCAAGCATATGCAGACAGAAAGTACCAAATCTTCACTCTGAATGTTCCACAGATCAGGAGTCATCATTTCCTACCTTATTTGTTCTTAAATAAATCCACTTGATCAAGCTGTAACAGCTTTTCTTCCATAATTTAAAATATTGGACTTTTAGGCTTCTCTAATAAAACAAATTTAATGACCAAGAGTTGTACAGAAATGCACTTTTCATTGCTTTTACAAATTTACAATGTAAATTTGCTGTTCATCTCCTCACTAGCTTCAAGAAATAGTGACATACTATGAACCATAATGAGAAACATTTGGACGCAAAAATAGCTTCCTAATACACACATCAAGCACAAAATTCTTTTTGTAATATACAAACCCTATCAGTCTCCAGACCAATGAAGCATTCAGCTTGCTTGAGCAGTGCATATACTACAGTATCTAAAAGCCATTTTTCTGATAAGTCAGACAACGCCAGAGCTCACTTCTTGTTAGAACCAATGTAGCATCTGTACTTTTAACGTTTTCCCTCTGCATAAAAGGGAATTTTTCTCTAAAATAACAAAGTTAGCTCAAGAAGGCTCTTCTATTTCTGTTTTATTATTTTTCATTATTTTATCATTCTATTTCTGTAACATTATTCATGTTACATTAATATTAACACTACAATATTAATAAAGCCAATCATGTTGCTATAATGCCTACTCTTTTCTTCTTAAATTGCCACTGAAAAATTATTTCTGTAACCTCTACTGTTATTTTTCTAAATAGTAAACCAAAGAAAGATATATAATCATGGTGGATAAGCCTTTTTCCTTTAACCATACATGAATTCAAAGTAAAATCCTTTATGCTATTTTTATTGGAGTGTGACAGGCTTCAAGATTTAGAATTGCCTTTCATCACTATATTAGATAGTGCAAACATTTAGATAGTTTTTAACTATAAACTGTTTATTACATGAGAGAAATGCACTTAGAAACACAGCAGGGCACATTTTATCTTAGCATATGATTGTCAGATTCTTTACTGCAGCTAGCTTCAGGGTACAGATAGTGATGTACTGGTTAAACCAAACGTATACAAAAAGGAATAATATATGAATCTGTTAATATTTGCTGCTGGCAAGCTTGTGTGTGATTTCCAGTTTCTGCAGAGCAGAGGTCTGGCACGTATACACATGGAATGAAAGGGTGGGATATTATGGATATGGAAAACTTACCTTAAGTTTGAAAGGGGAATATAGTATATTTGGATATCTTTCATCTTGTATTTACACAAGAAATTTCCAGATGTAGCCAGACTGCCCTCTTCAAAGCATGAAGCATGTTAGATGCTTGGGGGTAATTGGAAGATTTGCCTGCTGTTTAGCTGCAGTACTGATAGACAGCAAATTTAAGAATAGTCATTGTAAATTGTTTCTATTAAATATTGACATTTCACTGGAATAATTTTAATTCTGTGAAGATATCAATATAAATCCCAAATTCTAAATAAGCAAAACCAAAAAGACCCATCCAAACAGACAAGTGAATATTCCATGGTCAAAAAAAAAAGAATAAAATTTAGCTAGTGTGAAAAGAGCATAAACCTGGAACGCTGTGACAGACCAGATGCTAAAGACACACTATGATCTTTGCCTGGTAGAAACTGTATCTAAAAAGGCATATGCGCACTAGTAAAGCTTTCTAGTAAACAGACGTAAGATATACATTTCAAGAATTTATTACTGAGATCTATGTCTTTTGCATGTCAGCATGGGCAAAAAGCATCCTTTAACTGTGCAAAAACCCAACAATCTCATCTTCCCAAAGCATGGGTATAAATCCCCTCAAAGGGCCTTCCAATTAATGGAGAAAATATTTACAACAAGTCTCAGATCTTACTACTAGTTTTCATTACTCTGTCTTGGCAGCATCAGTTGTAAAATCCATCAAGAACAGCAAAATAAATTTATAAAAAAATTTCCAAATAAGATCTGGGCTTGGATTCCCATTCCAAAACAAAAGGGTCACCCTATTTAGGCAAAAAAAAAAAAAAAAATTTAAAAAAAAATCTTACATGATCTTTTTTGCAATATCTAAATCTATGTCCTTAGTTGTACAATATTTCTTCAAAATGGCTCCAACAGTTGTAAAAGTTTTCATCTCTGAAAACTCTACCTTAAAACTTCATACTGCACACCACAAAACTAAAGCTCACAAAAACCCTTTCAAAGCAAACAATCACTAAATACAGAAAAGCATTTATCTACGAATCATAAAATTATTTGGAAAATACTTTTAATATGAGTATTTGTAATTAAAATGTACAGAGCTGAGATCTGCTTAACTTCAGTGCATACTGCAACATCCCATTTTCTTCCCTTTATATTTTGAGGACTGGGTAGCTTAAGGGCATGTTGAAAAATGGTTATTGGGATTACCACTTGATCACACCACTTCTGGGGATACTCATGTGGCAGTATATTAGTATAGTTTTGGATTTCATTATTACTGTGCATTTTGAGTTCTGTAAAATCACTCTGAGTTTTAGCTAAGTGACCAAAATACATAAATTATTCTAGCAATTTAAAAATCAAAGTGAGGTTTTAAAACCAGGGAAAAAGAAAACACTAGCAAGGTAGTGTACTAGCAAGTAGCAATACTGTAGTAGATGCTCACTTTTGAGCAGGAAATAGCTTAAGAATGGAGTTACACATACCACTAGGTCTGTTATGAAACAAGAAAGTAAAAAAAATAGAAGTTAATGACTAGCTATAAAATTTTTTCCCCGAGCACTGAATCAACTTGTGTTTAATGAGAATTATGTTGAAAATTGTAAAGCATTGCATCTTTCCTGTTCAGATTTACACTACATAAAAAGATAAACCTATTACAGATATATCTGTCAAAGCTAATTCTTTGCTACTTATACCACAGCCATTACGCAGCTAGAAGATTACAAAACTTAGTCAAGGTTTCCAAACACACCCAATTTAATACAGCTAGAAAAAAAAAAGACAAGATTTTGGGTGTACAAGCCGTTTTCTTAAAGGCATTTAAAAGACATCACTACTCCTTACAAACTCTTGGCTCCCCAACATCCTTATCAATATATTTGTATCACAGCTGCAATGATATACAATAAAACAGATGATGTGTCAAACTGAGAAACATGATTCAAGCTGCCACATGCAGAGAAGTTGTTTATGCAGTCCTGGGCTGAATGCACCCAGGAAAAGCTGTAGGAAAAATTCATGTAACAGGTAGCTTCATCAGGTGGTCTGAAATACTAAGAAAGGCTAACTGAGAAGTTTGGCTTTCTTGCCCTAATAAATCCTATGTGTAATCAAAGAAAAACATCTTGATCCTTTCCTGTTAAGTGTGGAAAATGAGGGGAGCTTTTCTGTTCATTAAAGAGATGTCTATCAATTTTAGCTCAGAATACATTTTTAATCTACCCACCAAGAGTACTAACAGTTTTTAAAAAATTACTTTAGTCTTTCCGTATCTCTGTGAATGAGATACTCCCACTTCTACACAGGAAAACTAGGCACACAGGGGTTTACTAATCGCAGGACACACTTCATTCTTGATACTAAAGACTGGCTCAACAGATCAGCTTGTTCAGCAATAGCTATGACTACTGGTCTTGCAAAAAGCTCTGAAGGGGCAAGCACAGGCAAGATGAGGAATTTGAACTGCAGATAAATCCAGTGGTTTTACTGCACTGCCCTGTCAATCAATACTTTTCAAGACCCTGTCTTACTATGACTCTCTCCAACTCTCCATATTTGCCAGATACTTCTCCACATCTCGGAATTTTTAAATTGAGAGACTTCTAATGTGTTATGTTATGATTGACTATTTCACACTATTGTTTCTACTATTCATTGAAAGTTTGAGGGAAGTTATTTTTTACGTCCTTTGAAGCTGTTATTTTAAGCTAAGTTGACAGTGTTCATAATATTTCAAACAAGCTGACATACCGTTCTGCTAATGTGCACTGTATATGCACATGTACGTGAACTTTAAAGAAAAACCATGCACTGACAAAATAACATACGTGAGAAAATAACACAGATTTATGACAAAATGAAAAAATCCTCTGAGGCAGGTGATTATAATGGATCATGATCATGCTGAGGAAGTCTGGAGAAAGACAAGGCAGAGCTGGAATGCACTTGGCTAACTTCAGCATTAGCAAGTTACCAATGTCAGTATCACAAAGACAAAAAAGTCTTCCTCCAAAAGTTCCAAAAGTGTTTCTACTCTCACTACATACAGCTGGGAGATTTGGAAGTACACCAAAAAAACAGTGGAAGCAGAAAACTGAATGAAACGCTCATGGTGTGCATTACTAGTCAGAACTAAAGGAGGGAATTGATCACACACCAAAATCACTCCCTAGGCACAACAACATGACTAAAAAAAAGCAGATACTGAGGTGGCTTTAAGTGGCTTGGAAAAAACAACTCACTCATGACCCTAACTTACAACAAACAGCTACTTTGACTTCAGCACAGATGATAAAACATGGGTTAGAAAAGAACTTGTTTCTTTCTAAATAACAAAATATTCAAAGAATTAATCACACCATTCTCGACCAAGTTCTTCTACACTCCTGAGCAGCAAACACAAGTGACACCACCACACTTACAGGCTGATTTTTAATTTGTTTGCCCTTTGACAGACAACAGCAGTAGGATTCCTGTAGTCAAGTGTAAAGCTATCAAGACGGGTGGAGCAGAGGATAATAAACCTACAACCAGCAGCCAGAAACTATGGCTACAGATTTCCAGGAGCTTCATCAGGGACCTTCTGCCACCTTGTGAAGTGGTACAGTCTTTGTGAACCCCCAGAAGAAGAGCAGCTTCCTACCAGCACTGCAGCAGTGTGCCTGCCTTTCATGAGTGCACCTTTTGCTCTGGGAAAGGGCATTATCAGACCCTCCTTGCTATTGGGGTATCCGCTTCTGACCTTGGTACTTGCTGTTTTCATGACCATGTTTTCATTTCTTGTGGGAAAGCGGGGTTTTACATTTACAGTGAAGCAAAGAGAAACTTCCCTCTCTCTGAAGTGGGGTCTGTGTTTGACAGGAGTTTTTACTCCTGTCAAAAATGAATGTGTCTAAAAAACCTTTACAGACATCAGGATAACAGGCAATACAGATAGTACGGTAGTGTGAGCCATAGCACCTGGTAGGACACCTTCCTGGATTTAGTTTGTGCTGTTACCATCATATGCAGGAACAGTGGTATGGGCAGTCAACAGCAGGGTTGCAATATCATTTCTATCTTTGCTTAAATGCAAAAATGAATTCAGACAGTCAAAACAGGCCTTTATCAGATCAGCTCTGGCATGACAGTACAGTCAGCTAAGTTACAGTTAATTTTAAACACCTTCCTGCTGCATACGTGCCAAATCCAAAGTGTAAAATAATGATGCCAGAATCATTCATAACTGATCAAGTATAAGAAATTATAGCAACTATTTTCTGCTTTCAGACACCAGCAATTTTTGTTACAGACTCAACAGAGCCTTCTCAAGTTAAACACAAACGTTGTCTTAATTTTTTACTCAAAAGAGCGGTACTGTAGTACAGCAAAATCTGTGTACACAGCTCTACACTTGTTTCAACAAAGTCAAATGGTATTTGCTGAATGGGAATTAAAAAATTTCTTCTTCAAAATCAGAAGTTAGTATTTCTACTACATATTTCCTCAAGCAGCTTAACCCTCACATCTTGATTCTCCACAGCTTTACCTGTTTTCCTTGTCACCTACATTTTGTACCCCCAAAACCGCACCACTTTGTCATGACTTAACATTTTCTTGTTTGCCTTTGCAAGCATCACTGTATGCTGTTAGGCCACTAAATCCCATCATCATTCCAGTGCAGGAGTCAATCCCATCCTCCTCTTTCTAAATACTACTTTGAACACATGTTCCTTTCTAAATTTTTCTTATCTCTCCCCCACCCCCCAAAAAGTAAGATGAAGGCTTTCTCCTTTTTTAATTATTTCATCAAGACACCTTTTGAGACACCTGATTTTAACTATACACACAGAATTCCAGACAGTACTAGCAGTTTTAGATATGAGTGCGACTAAAAAACCAATTTCCACTGCTCCTTTACACAAAAATCTTGCACATTCCTTACTGACACCAACAAAAACAAAGACAAAAATTGTTCAGGCTTTCAAAATAAAAATCCAAGGACACTACCAACTTCATTTACACTAGGACATCACTTTAGTCTTGCATTGTTATACAGGGGTCATCTCTTGGAAATTGCACAAGATGCACAGGACGTAGTATCTTTAAATTATTCATAATCACCTTAAACTGCACTCAATCAGCATTGCAATATGTCATCTTATAGACATACAAAAGTTCAAAAGGAAAAGCACATGAAAAAGCAGACTACCAAGAGCACTATTGTTAAAACTACACCAGAAAGCTTAATATTTCAATACTGTATATGTTAAAATAAACAACATACACAGGTGATGAAAGCCAGTCTCTGAAAAATTTATTATTCTGTTAGAACAAGTTTACACTTAGGATGAATTCTCAAGCTTCATGCCATTAGGAAGTTTTACTGGGTTTATAGTGGAAATAAAAACAGAAATAAAAATAGTTGACAATCCCCAAAATACATGCTGTTCTTTGAATATGATCAACGAGGTTTCTTTTCCTTTTACATCTATACATTTCCTCTTGCCTCCAGCAATCAAATTTTATTCAACCTTCATGAAAAGTGCCCTAAATTGCCTGTTTTCCTTTTTAAAATCAAATGTTTTGAAAGACTGAGTAGACTAACTTAACTTGTATTAGTTCAGTATTATTTCCCCAAAGCCAACCTATTGGAATTGCATAGCTTTCAAAGATTTATTATGTCAGTTCAATTCAAAGGATTCTGCTCCTGCTGCCCCTTTTCCTCTGTAATCTTACTTTGGCTTCCAAAAAAATTGACCCTAATCTCATTTTCTCTTCCTATGCATGCTGTAAGTACTTATCCCACTGAAGGAAAGGGACTGGGCATTAATTCTTTGGGTAAGAGGGGCAAAAAGAAGATATGGACGATTATTAGAATGATTAATTTTAAAAGCAATAAAGATTTGCCTGGTGAATTTGCACTCGGCATGGCAAAATTAAACTCTTGGAACTGGACTGGTTTGTAAACTATACAACAAAAAGCAACAGGGAGCACTGATTGCTCTAATCTTCAAATTACAAAGTAGTAGCAAGAATTGTATGTATTCTTTGTCAGTTAGATTCATAACTACTGGAAATCCAATTTTAAGTTCAATATGAACAGAAGAAATTACAGAGTATATTTCATAATTTCAAAGAAATTGAAATAGTTCCCATTCTGACTCTTTCTGACCACACTGCCGTTACATAAATTGTTCGAATTTGCCTCAGAGTTGATTTTTACATATTGGACAATATAACAACATTTGGCATTTAATGGGTAAGCATTACCCTATCCTTACCCACTTGGATGCTATTTTCTCCTCTGCCTATTATCTCAATGAATAACTGATTTCAGTATGAAGTTTTCTGACTTACTGCTTAATGTAATGTAATGCTTAATATTCAGTATCTCAAACTATGGGAGTATACATTTTACGTTTTGCATAAGAACCAACAAGAAATTACAGATTTTTTCACAAGCATCACATCTTAAATGAATAATATCTTAAATATAGGTATGTGGCCAGCTTTTTTTTTTTCCTTAAAAACAGACTGCCAAGAGTTTCCTCAGCCTTTTGAGCTGAATAGCAGCACACTGAACAATCAGTTGCAGAGAGGCAGAAGAAATACTAATTTTGCCTAGGAGATACTTAGTTTTTGCGAAGAGGAAAAAATATGTGTAAGTATAAAAGTACCAAAATTGATTTTATCAGCTTCAATATTCAGCACTTGATATATTAGAAGCATACATTGTTATCAAATACTTGACTTACAGTCATATTCCTATCCCAGATCTGGATGGACCCATCTTGACAGCCAGCTGCAATAAGTTTACCATCTCTGCTGTACGTGCAAGTTGTAGGAATCACCCGTTTACCTTGAACTGATCGTGGCTTAAATACGCTTTTGTGCTTTTTTTCATTGTTAACATCCCATGTTCTGACAGTTCTGGAAAAATGTTTAAATAAAGAGTTGTTTTAGAGAAAGTTAACATATATGAAATAATTCTTATGATATAATCAAACATTTTTTTTGCATAAATGGCATATAACATTGTTCAAATAAAATTCTAATGGCAAAATAGCATTTAAGATATGGTATGGCAGTCATGAAACTAACGTGACAACTTTCCAAGTAAGAAACATCATATTCACTAACATGTAAGTCAAGGTTAAAAAAAAAAAAAAACAAAACAAAACAAAACATAAAATTCTTTTCAAATGGACAAACGACCAAAGGTTAATACACATGTACTACATAGTCTCCACTGTCACTGGAAATCAGCAAGATGAAAGTACTCAGTCCTTTACAAGAATGAAGACTTCAGGAAACAGGCATGAATGCTTATCCAAATTCATTAACTAACCAGATTGCCTTAATTGTTCTGACATGACAACAGCTGACAAACCTTCTTTTAACTGGCAGTATTGAAGACTGGCTGGTTATTCTTCAGACTTTTCTTTATTTTAAAAAGGCACTTTAAACAATTAATTCCAATATTATTGCAGTTCTCTTCCACTAATCTTGAAGGTCTTAGAGTTTTGTTGTAAAAGTGTTCTTCAAATACTTTACAAAGACTCATTTATGTAATATTGTTTTTGTCAAGTTCAGTTTTTCTCACATTATTAGCAAAACAAATACATCCTTTTTCTTTTCAATGGAAAAAGAGTATCTGCCTGGATCTTCAGTGTTTCTTAGATACATGAAAACATCCAAATGAGAGAAAACTAAAACACTGAGATACAGGTGGACTCTTTAAACTGTCTTAGATACAAATGTTTTCTGTCCATTTAATATGTTGAGTTTTTTCCAGATAAAAATTCAAAACTCTTCTGGCATCTAATGCAGAGAAGAGTTTCAGGATTTGGCAAAGGAAGGAAGATCATTAATTTAGAAAGAAAAAAAATCACCAAGTTCTCAAGACAACCTCATTTGTTTAGACTATACAAACATTGCCTATAATCCAACAGGACGTAACTCGCTGGTCTCCAGCAAAGCAAACACCACTTTAACAAAGGCTGCCATTTCTCCAGAACAAGTCAAGACACTGCGGCATAACACTAGGAACTTCCATCAGAGCTACAACACCAGACAGACTACAAAGCTGACATATATATAAAATTCTAGGATAAAACAGGCGTGAAAATGAGCTGGAAATAGCTTACAGAAGTTATATTTAATTGCACATTTAAAGACAGTAATGAGACATCAGTAACAGAACCAGAATGAATCTCCAGTAATAGAGTCAAGATTAGTCTCATTCTTAAAAGTCCTCAAACCTCGCATCTGTAATCACTTCATTCCTCTATATAGAGCTCTAGCATAAGACAGTCAAGTGTTCTGAGGGTTGGTTTGGTTTTTGTTTTGTTCTTTATTTTAAATGAAACATTAGATTATGATGTATTTTCCAGGGTCTCTTAAATAAATCCATGATTCTATATGGAACAGGTTGCCCAGCAAGATTATGGAGTTGCCTTTCTTGGAGTCACTCAAAACCTGTCTGGACATGATCATGCACTAGGTGCCTAGGTGACCCTTCTTTAAACAGGATAGTTGGATTAAAAGGTTGCTTCCAGCTTCCATCCTCAACCGTTACGTGATTCTGAGATTCCCCTTTTTCTCTTCATGTGTTGTCAACAACCATCTCAGTCTCACACCTTTCACCAGGCACATCGGCATTTTCTCCTATTCTGGTATTTACTCAGAATTTGAGTCTTTTCCCAGTCCTTTTCCCTCATAATATTAAATCCTTCTAGAATCTCATTTGAATATCCTGTACCTCCAGCTTCTCTTCCTTCTCTTGTGATGACCACCTCCTACTGGAAAGCGACTCCCTCTCTTATAGTGCAAGCTTCCCAGGACTGCCTTGGCATATCCACTTCTTAGATGGTGTACCTAGTAACACAGTTATGTGCAGGCAAGTTTAAAGGCTGCCTCCCGTTATTTGCCTTTTTATCTAAGATGACTCAAAAGCATCTCAGCTGCAATTCCAAAAATAGCCTCTGAGAATCCTTAACCATCCTAATTCTTCATTTCTGCTGGCACCGAAAGATTTTTTTAAAGACTTCAGTCTTTTCATCAGGGGTCAATGTCCTATGAAAACCTCAATCACTTCACAACACTATCGAGCATACCAACCTTCTTACTCATTTTACCTTTCAACTGCAAAGAAAGAAGTAACACTTGTATAGTTCTACCTCTTATAACACAGATTAAAAAAAAAAGTGAGCCCTAAATCAACTGTAGTATCAGCAGGTCAGATGAAAAATCCAAGTTTTCCGACCTGCTGCTTCTGCTGCAGACAGTGTGAGTTACATCACCTGTTAAAAATGCCCACATAGCCTATAGTATGTGTTTCATGTCCCCTCAATGTTTTCTTAATGTACCCACACTGAATGTGTTTACTGTTGCCTTGCTGCCGTTGGATCTAACTATAAATTTTTTCTAGTAGAAGAAAAGAAATATTTTATACATCATCTATATATTACTCACAAATTGATCAATCATTCCCAGAAAGCCCTTAACTATTGAGCTAAGGCTGAGCTCTTTAATCTCTTCTTTCATGGCAGATCTTTTAAGTGTTTTTATTCTTTATGGAAACATTTTCAATTTTTATTTAAATATGGACATGGTATTGCAAACACATCTCATAATACCACAGACAAAATCTCAGCTTACCACATCAATCAATTGGCCCCACGCTTTCTGACTGAATCACCACCAACCAGAACATGAGGAATCATCTATAAACTATGTATGCGCTATATTTTCCTTCAGACCAGTGATGGACTAGAAACATAGGGATCGCTGAAGGACCTCAGAGAGATGCTTTCACTCACCATTCTAAGGGCCTTAATCACACAGTCTGAGTGTGACACAGACTAACTTGTTCTGACATTCCCCTTTTACCCTCGATGTTCCATCACTAACTATCTGAGCACCCTACCTCTTCGTTCAGCAGGTACTTTCATGCTTTCCCCCACCTACTGTTTATACCTTCTCACTAGAAGGAAAGGAGATAAGCAAGAAAGGAAGCACAGAACTCCAAACAATTTATCTTCAGTGAGTATGTCTTTAAACTGGTGATACGGCAAACAAATGCTAACTAAGGCTGCTTGTGTATTTTCTTTTGCCTTCTGCTTCCCACCCTCAGTCACCATACCATATCACAGTCAACTCAGCACAATTTGGAATTATGCTTCTGTTTTTTTTTGTTTTTTTTTTTAACAGAATATTTTGTACCATTTAGTGATTCTTCCTCCTTCTTAGACATAACAAAAAAATACCTGAGATTGCATTACAGAAGTCCCATTTTCAATTTCTAAACTACTCTAGGTCCAATCTAATGTTGTTTGTGTTGAAATGAATGAGAAATTTTACCCCTGCATCAATCAGATCAATTCCAGGAAACTCATTTTGGTAAAAAAAAACTTTTACTAAGACTATCTCCCTAGACCTAAATAAATGTGGGAAGAAAGAATAAAATTGTTTTTACACTCTATGTTGCAGCATTTAGCAGCAGTATAATACTAATATTTATCTGTTGATAGGTATAACCAAGATTTTTTTTGAATCCACTGAAAACAAAAGGAAAACATTTCCTGAATGAGGCTTTTTTCCACCTGAAAACAAACTATGTTTAATGAAAGTTTGTTCTTTAGTAAAAACAATATATAGGGATTTTTTTAAAGTATCCCTCCAACATAACATGTCATTCTTTCATCACATCAAATCTTAATATACTGACATGCACAGCCACATAAGTATTTTTAATTTCACTTTCATAAATTTATTTTCAAAGAAAACTTCCATGAAAAAGGTTCCACATACACAGGTTTAAATTTAACTTTTTTAAATGTTGGATTCCACATCTGCAAAACAGATTCTGTAAAGTTCTTATATTTGCCAAGAGCAAGTCAAAGGAACTTAGAAAAGGATGGGAATGTTCTTTTGGAAAGGTAATGTGGATATTTTCCTGACCACTGAGAAGTTAAATAACCCATAATAAACAACTAATTTAATTACTGGAGATCATGCATGTGTGTGTTTTTTTTCCTCACAAATGTTTTTTCTCTTTCTTTCTCCTTTTTTTCAATGTTCTTATGACATTGTTATTAAGCCAAAATTTCTAATAAAATTAGTTATTGACAATGCTGCTGTAGTACACCAATTTTTAAAGGTATTTATGTAGCTGCATTTCCCAGCCTGCAAGCACAGAAAATTTCTGTAAGTCCTGACTCAGCAAGCCACTGCTCCATCTAATACTATTCTAGTACAATCTGCTGGAATTCAAGGAGTGAACCAATTCAAACATTAAACGCCTGACTTGTCAAATTCTTCTAAGCTTCTCTGCCTGTCCTATTCTCTATTTCTACTTGACTGCAAAACTCTCTTGCACAATATTGAATGTTATTGGCATTTAATACAGTATAAATATATTAAGTCTATTCTTAATAATTAAGCCTACTCTCATCACACTTAAAATACAAAAAAATAACACAATATATTAATGCTAGAAGTACAGATCAGGCTTAAAGTTGTACATTTAGTAACTATATTATAATGCTTATGTTTGTAATAAATTATAATGCCTACCTTTGCAGTATAAGGTTGCCCAAAAAGTCTACCTCAGAAAGCTATAACATACCTTAAAATCATTATACAAATACTGCTGCAATGGAATTTATCAGCAGAGCACAGAATTCCAAGTCATCTTATCAGTGACAGAAAATACTTTTTTTAAAGTGTTAAATTAAGCCTCTTTATAAAAAAACAACTGGACTTAAAGCAAGATTTTTTTCATCTTTTTTACAACATAAACCAACCTTACCTACACAGCAATGAAATGAAGATGCTTATATAATGCAGTGAAAAATTACGTAAAGCAGAATATGTAAAGAGAATACACAGACAAGAAATAGCTGAAAAGTTCTGTCAAGATGCACTTTGCGCATATGGTGGTACAAGACTATGTCAGCAAGAAAACTTTCATTATAGTATTCTCTTTGCCCTTTTCAGCAGAAGTTATAGTCTTTTTCTGTTGAGCACATGGGACCCAATGAAGGTTGAATCACCTGCCAGATACTGAAAAAATTTGTACACACAAACAGATGGAGAAATCCAGAGAAACTTTCCATACTTGTTTGGCAGAAAAATAAGCTTCTAAATAAGCTACCTACACCCAGCATCTGAACAGAGTTAAAGTAACTTAAACCAGAATACAAGAAAAATCACATCCAACAAAAGCAAAGACATAACTATGGAGGGTACTGCCAAAAAAATTGACACAACTTAATAATTTATAACAATTCTTCAGCTTCTTTGTTACTTAAATAATACCCAAATGTAAAAAACAAACAGAAACTTTAACAGATAAAACATTTTACCAGACTAAGAAACAAACAAAAACATAAAAATTCATTTTTATGTGATACGCAGAAACTGGGTGGAAATAACTATGAAACTATATTTTTCTGAATTTCCAAACAAAATTGGTAGCCCTTTTTTGATAGGTCAAGTTGCCCCCCACATTTGGGTAATTACAGCTGAATTATAATTCCTATTGGGCGGGGGGGAGATGATAGATTAGATGAGAGATTAAAATCTAGTAACAACAAACAGGAAATCCTCCCATTGTCTAGTCCAAATGAATTAAAAAGCGACCAACTCAAAACTGAAATGACATATAAGCATGTTTGAGAGAGCATGGCGCGTAGACATTCTGATATACTAAGCACAAATCCTGTTGCTGGCCAATATATATGCAAGATTTGAGGGAAACTAAATTAGAAAAAGAGACAGCAGCTGTTAACTCAAAGCACAAGAAAGAGCATCCAGTCACACAAATGGGAAGACTTCAGAATTAATCATAAAAGAAATTCTGAAATTCTGCGGTAGACTTTTCCCCCCCCTTATGAATTCCCACTGAACTATACTGGGCAATGCAAAATTCAGATACGTTGCTATCCCAGTCTTTAAAGATTCTGAGTGCTTTAATTCAAACCAGTAGGTTTGAATTAAAAGTTACACAAGACATTTTTGCCTTTCTAAAAAGATTTCTATCTATACCTTCACAGATTTTCAAAAGACCCTCAAACTACACTTGCTCATAACATATCTAAAGAATATATTTGTTTTCTTATATCTAATTTGTTTTGCTAAATGTCTAGATCTTGAAATAGTTATTTGTAAGTCAAGTGTTCTTACATAATGAAAACCAGCTAGAAAACACATTGCCTAGAATACATCTTTTTTACTAGCAGATGAGGATACCAGCAATCTGCTCAGATGTAATTGCTATCATGGAAGACAGTATAACATATTCAAATATAAAGCATATACAGAAAGGTAGACTATCAAGAGGAAAGTAATGATAGAAAGTTTTGATTAAAAACAAAAGAAGAACATTACCGTATGTGTTTTCCATTAACAGTTATTGAAAAGATAGCTTAGTTTCAATGTAGTTACTAATTTTCCTCACATCAAAACAAATAGTCCGAACATAAGTAAAACAAAAGGCTTGGTGGGAGAAACTTTATGACCTCACAAGAAAAGATAGGAAAAGAAATATTGTAAGAATGAACATACAAGTAGGAAAAAATAAAGCTAAGAAGGAATACAGAAGTGAAAAACAAATCAATTGTGGCAAACCAAAAAAGGCTAACTAAAGCAAACTGCTGACAGAAAGCAGTAGTAGAGGGTATGCAGGCATGCTATTATTATGCTAGTAAGAGTCCATACTTCTAAGGAAGGACGATTAAGATTCCACATATATGTTCTATCCAGTGCTGCTTAGAATACAGAAAAATGGAAGAAAATTGAAAACAGTGATTACATTCTGAAGAGAGGATAACTGGGGGGCAGGGAGGGGGCACACAAACAACCCCAACCCCACCCCCCCAAACAAAACAAACAGCATCAAAAAACACACAAGAATAAATTACATAAAAGGAAAACAATGTTAAGTAAAGCTTTAGGTATTATTGACAGGAGAATGCACTACACTGAGCACTATCTTAAATACATTCAGATTCTGAAGAACATAAATTGGAAGGCAAATCATTGAGGTACTAAAAAAAAAACCAAAACCAAAACACAAACATGCCCCAGCACACTGTTTAGATTCCCAAAAGAATGATACAGAAAAAGGCCTCTTCAGACTAAGAAACTGGTCTTCAAATTAAAGACATATACTGTACTGAAAACAGCAGTTTCAAGGCTCATAAATTAAGAAAAAGTAATTTAGGAGTTCCAAATTGTGTGGTTGTGATTTCTTCCATGAAGAACTTTTTCTCAAGTTTAACTCAAGGTAGTTCTAATAGATTCTATTTGACAAAACCCCTTCCACAGGCCAATGCAGAGGCACAAAATGAACATGCTCATTGTGCCCAATTTCCTTTTGTATTATACATTTGTATTATAATAAAGCATTTCCCTAAAACACTGAATATGTTTGATTGCATTAGTGATGAGCATTTCAGCAACTGGTCTGCACGAAGACAAAAAAAGTTTGTTAGTTTTGAATTACTTTCTTGCTGGCACTGACAGCTAATTTGCTTTGTTTCTTGTGGATGAAGACTTCACATACAACTCTGAAGAATGGGGTTGCTTCTCTTTGCATCAGCAATTAGGTTGGTAATCATGGATGCCTGTATCAAAACATACCACTTCTCCAGTTCAAATCAGTGAACTATCTAAGCAAGTGTTCAGAAAACCATCCACAGTGTAGGTTAGAGAACCATCCCCCTAAGATCAGTAACAGGTTCAGTGATTTTAATGAAGTATATCAAGATCTGTAAAGAGTTAATATGCTCTTGAATTAATAGTAATTCAAAGTCTATGCTAATACTGCCCTATTTAAAAAAATTGAGCACTGGTATTTTCCTGACACTATGTAGCACTTTGCACACAAGAAGCCCTTCATTTACTCTTCCAGCAACATCTAACTTCAGTATTATTTTCTTTATACAGAACATTAGATAAGTTACAGATATTATGTAATTGACTTCTGAAAGCTGTGACAGTAAAAGCAGGTACAATTTTGTGCCATTTTCCAAATGGAGCAAGAAGGCAACAAACTGAGACCTCATCTCCCACTTAGTGAAGATAAGAGTGGGATGTAATCAATCTCTCTATGGGGTACATCTGATTAAGATCAAAGGGGAAAACTTCTGGTAAAAAACATCTCGACAGTTCAAGTTGCTGTCATCTGCAAGAACTGAAATGACTCAAGAGCAGTCTTGCATGATACTGCAAAAGCAGGAAGAGTAAATCACTAGGAAAACAGGATGCTTTCTAAAAAGCTGATTAGTCATGGCTATAAAATACTTAAGGCTCATTTGAAGGAGAACTCAAGTTCTCCTTCACTCCAATAAATAACTTAGATTGGAACTAACACTTAGCAGAACTCTCCATTAAACCAGTGAAAAATCAACTGAAATTAACTTAAAGCAGTCAAGAAATTAAAAGCGCTCTGAAGCAACACCTCAGCTGATCCTACACGCATGACAACTAGTTTTAACCATTTTTGCTGCTGTCTTAGATCTCACCCACAGCCACTCTTCTGCAGTTCCATTAGCAACAAACCGCAATCAGAGGTAAGTAACAAAAGAGAGCAAATTGTAAGTCTTAAATGTATTTTAATTTTTTAAGTTACAGAATCTTCTAAACAATACAAAGTTTGACTTGGCTGTACAGACTAATTATGCACTTTGGGCTACAGAAAATTTTAAAGTGTGTTTTACTTTGTATTTATGTATGAAGTAATAACTTCTGTGTTGTAGTACAATCTCCATAAAAACTTATGGAAGGCTTATAAAGACCATGCCAAACTGCAGCATGTAACGTGTAAGTAAATGCAAATTAATGTATTTATCATATTTTCTGGAATACACACCGAAGTGTAAGACACTTCCCTCCTCCTCCCAAAAATTCAGAAAGGAAGACAGGATCTTTTGTTGAGAAGAAATACAGTTCTTAGCCTCAGATCTCCAAAGAATTATGATACAGTCCCGTATCTGTCTGGATAACCACACAGAGCAACATTTTTTCATGTATTTGTCACCGTGGTCTGTTCACATCATTATATTGCTGCTACTGAAGACCCTATGTTCCTTTTTGACCTTATCTAAGGTTAAAAGACTAAAGCACAGGTTACTGGACAAAGTATTATTCAATTTTATTATTTCTGAAGATGAAAACTAAGGGACATGCTCCTTTATCAGTTATGTTCTCCACATGGAAGGAAATGTTATTGTTTTGCTGGAGCTGAAAATGAGTAGATTTAAAAACAGTAAAAGGAGGACATAAGCAACTCAGGATTTTCTATTTTAAACAATGTTTTTCCTTTTAAATAAAAAAGACCAGAGAAGTGACTTGTTTCATAGCCCAATGTGATAAAAAAATCAAGTATCTCTAGAATTTGGACATATTAATTTGTACTGCTCTAGCCTTCTGTTTGCCTTAAGCCCTGAAATTTCAGTCTGTTCAGAAATCCACCTTTTAATTCACTGCACAGCCTGCTGCTACCTGAGCAACCTGATCTGAGTTGGCCTTGTGCTAAGCAGGGGACTGAAACATATGACCTCCAGATGTCCTCTTCAACCTAAATTGTTCTGTGGCTCCAGACAACTTGAAAGGGTGCTTTACAATGCATTTAGAGCACATGAATATTCTTGGCAGGTACCCACATTTCTTATGCCTAAAATTCTATAAACCAACACAAATCTGTTCAAAAGCGAGTAAGACTAGAACTAAGCCCAAACTCACAACAAAGACATAAAAAATACCATCAGTATCACTGATTTCAAGAGCTACTGGGAGATGGATATTGGGAAAACTGCAGAACCTTCAGTTCATGACTCCTGTGCGTTGCTCCTACGTGTTGTAAATGAGATGTCTTACTTCTCCACTCCCTTCTGCGCTCATGCGTAGTTAACAAGCAGCTATCCCCGCACCTGTTTGGATACTCCACAGCAACCAAGGTTTAACTTGCTGCTGAAAGTGCTCCTACACAGGGTCAATCAAATAGTAGGGAAATTATCAACTTACCGATTTTTTTTCCCCAGCTAGAACTCATGGATGCCTCCTCAATAATTCAGCTATTCGTTAAATAAGTGTAAATGCCCAGCTTTACCCTTCCTTTTTAGCTGGGGAATTGGCAAAATTTGTAATTCTCTTTTTCTCAGAACCACAGAGTACCTCAAGTGCGAAGGGACCCATCAGGATCATCAACTCCAAATCCCTGCTCCTAGAAGGACCACCTGAATGAAACTAAACCATATGACTAAGAACATCATCGAGATGCTCCTTGAACTGTGACAGGCTTGGTGCTGTGATCATTTCCCTGGGGAGCCTCTTCCAGGGACTGACCACCATCTTCTCAGTGAAGAACCTTTTCCTAATGTCCAACCTGAACTTCCCCTGGCACAGCTCCATTCCATTTCCTTGTGTCCTGTCTCTGGTCACCAGACAGAGGAGATGAGAACCTCCCATCCTGCTGCCCCACATGAGGAAGGTGTAGACTGCCATGAGGGCACCCGTCAGCCTCCTCTTCTCCAAGCTGAACAAGCCCAGTGACCAGCTGCTCCTCATAAGTCTTGCTCTCAAGGCCTTTCACCATCTTGGTCGCCCTCCTCTGGACACACTGACAGCCTGATGTCTGTCTTACATGGAGGCACCCAAAACCACACACAGAACTCAAGGAGGGGCCGCACCAGTGCGGTGCGGAGTGGGACGGTCACCTGCCTCGACCGGCTGGCTGCGCTGTGCTGGGTGCCACCCAGGACACGGCTGGCCCTCTGGGTGGCCAGGGCACGCTGCTGACTTATATTCGACTTGCCATCAACCCAAACACCCAGGTCTCTTTCCATGGGGCTGCTCTCCAGCCTCTTGTCCCCCAGCTTGTACCTACAGCCAGGATTACCGTGTCCCAGGTGCAGAATCCAGCACTTGCTCTTGTTAAATTTCATACAGTTGGTGACTGCCCAGCTCTCTAGTCTATCCAGATCTCTCTGTAAGGCCTTTCTACCCTTGAGGGTGTCCACAGCTCTTCACAGTTTAGTATTATCAGTTAACTTACTTAATATACATTCAATTCCTGCATCCAGATCATTTATAAAACCGTTGAAGAGCCCTGGCCCTAAAATTGAGCCCTGGGGAACGTCACTGGTGACTGACTGCCTGCCTAATGTAACCCCATTTACTATAACTCTCTAAGCCTCACCCGTCAGCCAGTTGTTCACCCGATGTATTCTGGACTTGCCTAGCTGTGTGCTGGACATTTTGTCCAGAGGGATACTGTAATAGGCAGTATGAAAAGCTTTGCTAAAATAAAAGAACCCCCACATCTGCTGTCTTCCCTTGCTCAACTAGATGGGTGAGTTTATCATAAAAGGAAATTAAGTTAATTAAGCAGGACTTTCCCCTCATGAACCCGTGCTGGCTATAACCAACGACTGTGCTGTCTCTTAAATGTTTTTCAAAAACTCCTAATTTTACCAGGCACTGAAGTGAGACTGACAGGCCTGTAACTTCTAGGGTCTTCCTTCTTACCCTTCTTGAATATTGGGACATTTGCCAGCTTCCATTTGACTGAAAGCTAGCCGTGAAAAGCAAGTTAAGGACACTTTGCATATTTAGCTCATTTCTACAGTGGCAAAATGGAGCTAAGGAAGCTCTTAAAAACTAAGCCATTTCTGATTATTTTTTTTTTTAATTTTTGTGTACTCGTATGTTTAAAATCCAAATGTGTTTTCTCTTGAAGCAAGAGAGCCATCAATAATAGATGCAAATAGGCCAGACTGGTGGTCCCAGGCTGAACTGGGCTCCTTATACAATTTCATCACTCCTGGCACCCTCAATTTTGTGGAAAGATAACAGTTTTTAGACGTGCATGAGATGGCAAAACCTCGTCTTGCACATACCTATGACTGGTTGTTTAGACCCACAAGCTACTGCTGATTTTACACAGCCCAGGATAGACATTCCTAAGCTGCCATTCAGTCCCTGCTACTGAAAAAGTCGAACCATCCTGTTTGAATATACATTAGCTGCAGAGAAGTCAGTGTCAGAAGTGTAAGTTTACCAGATACTTTCAGCCTTTGGTGAAATCACATGAAATTGTGAACTAAGTTTATAAAACCAGTTCCATTTCCAAATGGAGAAAAAAGAAGTGTATTTTCATGTCGCATCTGCTGTTGGCACATGAACAACTTCACATGCTTACTAAAGTCACTGCATTTATACACACACCAGATATATGTGCATGTATGTGTATTTCAAACTACAGTGAAGGAACCACAAATTCTTAATTTATGCTCCATCACCACCGGGTGGACTCCCTAGCTTTTGCTGTGTGAGCTTCTCTGTCTTACATTAACAGAGTAAACCTCCCCGAGTTCATATATGATAAACTTGGAAGCTGTGAATAACATGAAATTCTAAACTTAGCATTTCAGAAAAACAAACTGATCTAGTCTTGGAATAAATATATGAGACTAGAGGCAGAATATCAAATGAAATTGGAAGATCAAAGCACAGTGCTTAATTGAAAGCCTAGCCTTCAGCAAAAGTTTGTGTTTAAATGAGCTGCAATGTGAAAACCACTTGATTAATCAATTTCACTTCAACTATGCTATGTGGAAAGTGGAATTTTGCTCCTGTCTATGTCTGTAAACGCATCTGGATTTTAAAATTAAAACCATTCCATAGGGTCTAGGGAGAAAGCACAAGCCACACTCACTTCCACTGAGCCATGGACAATATAATATCAATACTTGCTTAAATAATTGAGGAAAAAGAATTGGGCACAATTTAGTGTGCTTTGATCCCCCATTTTCTCTGCATTGCAGCAAGTTTTTCTTGTTTTAAATTTTTAGTTGCTAAGCTAATTTACCTGAAACTGTATGAACCCTTTGAAAATGAGGTTATGCAGTAAAAATGTCAGTTGAAAAAAACTCTCAAATGCAAGCTCTTACAACTGACTACATTTTTTATTGCAGTAGCTAACATTTTAATCAAGAAAAACTTCACAAAAATATTAATACAAACCTACATAGTTTATAAAGACAAAAATAGCTCTACTAACCCTTTTGTAAACATACAGCTTTCAGCAAGGGCCAGCACAGTCATTATTCAAACTCCTCTTAACCAGGCCTGCTCATTTGCTCTGCTCTCTTAATCAGCTCTGCAATGCATATGTATCTATAAATACATAAGTTAGTCTAGGAAAAGCCATCCTCACTTATGTGGAGTGGGCTTCACACCTTTACACATGTCAAGACAAAAAGCAAACTACGATGCCAGAGCTGTGCAAGTTACTACACACATGCAAGGCAGCAGCAATGTCTTGGTGAAGGCACTCTTGTATTACAAACAACTCTCCAGAGGTGGTTTTTCCAAAGACTTATAATTTTGACTAATCAGGGAGATTTTCACAACAGAACTTTACCCCTACACAACCACAATTCTTGCAAGATACCATGCTCCTATGCCAAAGGATGAGAACTTGCGCTGTTCCAGAGACAGGAGAAAGAAAAAAGTCACCAGAACGTAACATAATTGACACATATAATTCTTATGCCTCGCTACTGGAAACAGCTGACTTGCTATGGCTGAAATAAAAATTAAAACATCAAATATGTGAGGACAGACAAGGTGGATATACAAATCCTTCTGTGTAATTTGATTTTCATAAACACCAATTCTGCTTTATCTTTACCTCACTCAACTCTTGAGAACAAGTTTTTAGATAATCTACACTGTATTTCAATGTGGATGTGTAAGCAATAACTCTACAGCACACAGAGTATACAAAATACTGGTTAAACCAGGTTTGTGTGGAAGCAAAACATGTATTTTACACAGGTAAAAACTGAGAGATATCTAGAATCTCTGTAACAGACAGGAATAAAAAAAANAAAAAAAAAAATATTTTATCTTGGGACCAGGTACCAGACTATCAGTTCTTCACTCTGTGTGTTCACTTGTGTGCATGCACACAGACATTTGGTTTCTTTGAGGCCATAAAATTTTGTTCAGATACCTCTAAATTTCCTCCTGCTTTGAATTTTATGAATGTAGCACTAGTCACATACATTTGATACTTAATTCTGAATAATATATCTGCAACAGTTTGAAAATGCCTTATGTAAGTTAACTTCCAATTCAGAAATAGTCATTACAAGAAATAAAACTTGTAAGGCTCACTACCTTAAAGTCTTCCTATATTATGGTACTGAATATGCATGACATACTTTTAAGTTATATTCCAAACAAAGTGGGCAGATCTACCATCTACTGCTTTCTGAAGCATTGCAATATTTTGTGCTTTCCCAAGACCTTACACCTTTGAAATTAGTAGACTGCACAAGTACTTCAGCTTTCACTTGAAAGAACCACAAAGAGCTTGAAATACTAAGCAGGTTCAGACTAAAGGCTCAGAAACAAGGAAACAAATAATCAACCTGTTAAATATTTGTTTGTATTTGAATAAATGGATGTTGTTATATATGCACCTGAAACATCTACTTAGCATTGCCTAAGATGTTACCATGTGGCTGTTTCATTGCTAAATCATTCATTTGAATGTAACCTGATGAGGAGGCTCTAAACCAAGCCACTAACTTTCTACCAAAGCAGAAATTAACGTTCACATCATTCATTCCACCAATTCTAAGGGTGCTAACCTTCAGCATGTGGAACAGCTACTTTACAACTGCAGGGACTGTTCCCCGAAATATCAGAACCTGTGAAACTAAACTATGATGCTATTATTTTTTTATATACAGTGCTCAGGAGACTATTAATGTCATCTAGATCCTTCTAAACATGGGTCCTGGGTTTAAAAATTAGCCATTCTAGGGTCACTGAGAGAGTTGTTACTCTATGGCTAAACTTCATGTTAATATACGCAAGCTATGAGACCCTTTGTCTACTTGGGCAAGTTTCTACTGCAAACAAGCTGTGGCCATTGACTGCACAAGTCCACTCTGCTCCTCTGAGGTAGTCTCTCTGCATGGAAGAAATGGAAACATATATTCCACACTGTATTTCAATGGCAATGTTAATTTAATGGTCCAAAAAGACAACTACAAAAGTGTGTTTTTATATTAGCACTATACTCACCAGTGTCCTTAAGAAATAACCAAAAAAATTCCAAAAGGAAAAGCAATTAACGCTGTGGACAGACACATGCTGGGATGAAACGTCAACTTATAGACAAGTAATTAAATCTATGTTCAGAATTATTACAATTTGGATGAAAAAATGAAGTAGTTTTTTTTTTTTTTAAATAGCAGTCCTAGAAAAAAGTTCTAAAGCCAAGTTTTAACTCATACTGAACTCTGTTTAAAGTTAAGTTACTTGCTAGGATTTACAATAAATAAGCTGATAGAATAATTACTTTTTAAAGCCTACGTGTGTACCACCAAAAAAGGGAAGACACCTTTCTTCTTCTCTGAAACACTTCAGTACCTGTTACTTTGCTATCTGTTTAATTCACTGTGAGCCACACAACAGAAGGAAGCTACAAATGAGTACAAGTAAATTATTTATTTTGGAAGGAGGAATGTATATGGTCTAGTAAGTTTATGATGACAAAAGAAGATCTGCATCTTATCTCACCAAAAGTTCAACCTCAGGAGACTGAAATGTTTGCCAGCAGGTTCTAAATCATACAGACACCAATGAATGCAGATCTTAATTGTAGAGATTAGCTGACCAGAAGTTTCCACTACCATTAATGAGCTAAACTGAAGAATATCGATCAGATGTTTTCTGTCCCAGCTAACAGAAGATTTCACAAATCACAGGCCTGGAAACATTTCAAGAAAGGAGATGAAAGGTTTCCAAAACCAAACTAATCCCTCTCAAGAGAAATGCATTTAATATAAAGCCTTATTAGCAAATACTTGAACAATAA
>VZSZ01004492.1:22127-57859 GCA_013398815.1 Ibidorhyncha struthersii | reverse complement strand
TTACATAAATCCAGGATAAATGCCATGTAATCCCAGCTTCACAGCCAGCAGAGCCATCCTTCACAGTGTATGGCCAAGCAGGCTGGAGATACCAAATCTCATGCTCTCCTGAGAACATACTACCATGAAAAAAGAAGAAAAAAAATCAAAGGAGCAAGTACACTGTAGCAGGTGACTTGGCTCTAAAGCTTATGTGGCACAGACCTCATCAGTTAACAAAAACAGGATCATTTGGGCTGAAGGGAGCTTTGTCAGTTCAAAACAAGTAGAATAGCACGTGGGTGGAAGAGCAGCCGATTGGTCTGTAGGCAGGAAAACCTCACTGCTGGCCACCTTCAGCAGTAGTATTCTGGACCTTGCTCAAATCTCTTTTCTGTCAAGCAACCAAGCCTTTATGCAGTTCTGGGACTAACTAAAGGAACACTTGCCAGAAAACAATGGTCATGAAGGAGAAGTCATATACTGATAGCTGTCACCTACACATACATAGACAGAAGGCAGTTAATGGGAGAGAGACCAGACAGCAGATATTCTAGATCTGAACCTGGTTTACAGGATGGAATTGGTTAATAAAGTGAAAGGTAGCTGAGACAAAAGTGATCACGAAATAGCACTGTTCACTAAGATGTATCAAATTTCAACAGGCCCCACAAGTATCATCTAGGGCACAACTATGTCCTAAAGGAGAGAAAGTTCTTCTGAACAGCAGTGCTTGCAAACATTAGATGAAAGTCATGCAAAACTACTACCTACACCGCTTGTCCTTCACAAATTATATTTTACACGCTTTCAATTACAAATCATATTTGCAAATTTAATTAAGCTTATTGTCAAAGGTTCCATTAAAAAAAGGCAGTTAAGCTACCATTCTCAAACACTTAATAGTTTTGATCCTGAAAAGAAGTATTTTAAGAATGTATTTACTTTTCCTTTCTGAACACTCTCTATGGTCATCACTTATTCTTTCTATTGCATTAAGATACAGTGAACATTTACTAAGCAGCAGTATATGATTAAAAAAACCCAAAACATTTAACACCCTATCCCATGGAGCAGAGTAGCTTCATATTTGAAACATATGTTTAACAGAAGGCTAAGGATTAAATTGTACCTTAAATGCAAAATTTTATTTCTGAAGATTTGAAGTTACTTCGCTGAAATAACTCCATCTATTTAACTGGAGATAGAACTACACTAAGTAACTTCTTAAAAAGGTCACTTGGTGATGCCAGTCAGTCAATGCTCCCTAAAATACCTTTTAAAGAGTATGAACATTACTAGAGGGTGAGAGAGGGAAGAGTTGTGAGAGGAATTTTCTACAGTAAACCAGCTGTTAAGCAATCACAACCCCAGCTGCAATGACAAATCACAAAGTTCAGGACTGCTAAATTTCAAGTTTGGCTGCGATTCTACTTCTAAAAGGAAAAAATATAGGAAAGTAGGGACATAGAACACCTGTTGCTGGAACATTTAATATCACTGAGCTCTCTTGCTTATTCATACAGCACTACCTATCACATTTGTGATAAGAAAACATCCAAATAACAGAAACAATATTATCCGTTTCCTCTTCCTCCTTTGTTTTAACATAGAATTAAGTCAACTGATATTTTGAAATTATATAAACAAGGAGTTAGTTATGTCTTAAAACACAGGGTATTTTTTTAGGTCACTCTGCTCAGGTTAATTTCCAGAGTGGCGAACAAATTCTTAAGTCTTTCTCATTTTCAAAATTTTCTTTCACTTTCAGGCAATGCATTAGTGTTGGTATTTCTGTTACTATAAACTTTTCTGCAGTTCTGTAGACATGCTGCACATACTGCTGATAAATTGACAGATGCTTGCCTTAATAAGTGCATGTTCCAAATAAGCCTGAATAATGTGGTAAAGGCATTATGAAAAAGACAAAGACGTTATTGATCACACACTGTATGTGAGCCTTATCTAGAATGGCAAGGAGTACCTGCAATTAAAAGGGACTGATCTTTCAGGAACAGCTGTGAGGTATTTAAAGTTCTAGGCAACATAGAGCCATAAATGAAAAGATAGCCTGTGCAAGAAGAAAGTTTAACTCAAGTTAATACCAATACTGAAAAGTGCTTTTTATGTATGCTTTAAAAACAGTGACAGGTTGGTATGAATTAACAACTGCCAAATTAGTGAAAACTGAAATTATCATATCTGTAACGGAAACTTTTAAGGACAGAATTACTGCAGTTCCATAGAGAAGACAATTGAGTTTCTATGTCTATCTTTTCTTTTGATACAATTTTATTCTAATCACTTGAAATGCTGGAAAGCTAAGAGAAACATGACACAATTCTGAGAATATATGCACAAGATTTGACCTAGTTAAAAAATACATTCAAATAAAGAACCTAGCTAAATCTCTAGATTAGTGTTATTCATCCGTACACTTAAGGTTAACCACCAGATTACTTTCAGAACCAACAAATTTCTTACTCCCTTCTGCAACTAAAAGCTAACAAACTGAACAATCTGTAAAAGCCCAACACAACTATTATTCATCTCTAATTCAAGAATAATGAAACTATGTGTTTGGAAAGTAAGTTTGGATTTTTTTAAAAAAAAAAACTTAATATAACATGCAAAGAAGAAATGGTATGGTATTAATATGTTTTAGCAAGCCATCATCTGGAATATTTTCCAGGAAAACAGAATGAAGTGAGCTACTGTAAGTTACATAAATTCACTAACAATTGCGTAAGTGGACGGGAACTTATACAAGTTAACAAGAGGAGTTTTCAGAATTATTCTGTAACTGATGGGTCTATGGTCTGGCCCATTCCAATGTGTAAGCTGACCAGCTTTGGTTTCTCTCACATAGGAGCCAGAAGGACCTGTGTCTTTTTCTTACATAGTCATTTCCTGAGTTCTTTGAACAGTCATACAAAACACACTGAGACTCCCTGCTGGTAACCCATATATCTGCAGTCTGAAGTAATAAATTTACAAACAGCCTAATAACCACAAATTAGAATACATTATAGTCAAAACCTACTTATAGAATTTATTTTTTAAAATGTAGAGCAAATGTGAATGTGATTAATATACCACAAGAAACAGACCATCTCACAAAAGCATTTCTTTTAAAATAGCAATTCTAAGAGCCTTCATTTGAATTACTTTTTAGTTCTGGATACTACTACAGCCTCAATCACCTGGAATCAAATGAAACTGTCAACTGTGTATAAAGACTGCAAGGAAGAATGAGTTATAGCAGGTTAACATAAAAGAAATACGTATTTAAAATATTTTAAAAGCATTTATTTATAAAATATTTAAAATGTGTTATTTTTCCTTTGACTCCATAATTCCATTTGCAAAGTTTGCTTTTTAACTTCTTTATGCATCATGAAAACTCTGGCTTTCAACATACCAACCAGAAAATGAAATCTTCTTTCCTTACTTTATTTTGAAACTGTATGCAAGTGACAACTGTTCAACTAAAGACACAGACAATGCAAATGCTACAGCAGTCAGATAAAATATACTCCACAATTTGTAAATGGTTCTAACATTCAGTTTATGAATGACTGTTTTCTCTAGAAATGGTGCAAATGTTACCTAGAAGCACAGAATATACAGATTAGGGCTTAACAATACACTAACAGCCCTCAGGCACTCCCCCTGTGTCCTCTCCTCCTTCAGCTTCAGACACTGCCATTCCAGCGTGTCTCAAGGAGCATGATGCACATGGTTCAACTGTTACTGTCATCAGCTTCCAAACTCATAAGTGATAAACTGAAAACCCTTACACCTTTTCTTGCAAGCATCTTTAAAAACAGGTGTTGGTTCTGGCAACCAGGTCTGAAGTACACAGAAGCTCTCCACACAGAAATACTGACCAAGTGAGTGGACAAGCCTCTATTTAAGAGGCTTTATTTTTACTGCCTTGCTTTAGTGTTCCATGTGATGTCCAGAAGAGGCTAAAGCCAGCAAAACTGGAAGATGTTTTGACCTTCCTTCATGCCTATTAAAGGCAACACTGGTTTCATTCTCCTGCATCCATACACTCAGGATTTACCCTCTAAATGGTCATGGTTTTGGTGTTCAGTGTTAGGTGTCCTTCTCTACACATGCCACTTGTGGCAGGTCCTTTTCCAAGGTGAGCATTAAATCTCAACATAGAATCACAGAATCATTTAGGTTGGAAGAGCCCCTTAAGATCATCGAGTCCAATCGTTAACCTAACACTACCATCTAGAGACACAGATAGCACCACATTCCCTATTAAAAGTTCCAGAACAGTCACCGTAATTCAAGTAATTTGACCTTACATCGATTTCTAGTACAAATTTTAGAACAAAACTAACAGAAATCTACTGCAAAATTTCCAGAGCTCATCTTCACTGTATACAAGAGCAGCAGTGCACTGTCAGAAGAAAAAACTTTGAGATGAGTAGGTGTTTGATTTCATCCTTTCCTCTGAAGTGCAGTACTGTAAAGCTTTTCATTTCTTCTCTTATGGATATTGGTTCTCTTGATGAAGTATGACAGAGAGGAATATGTCAAGGACTGTGAATGCCAAATCACATCTGTGTATAAGGTCAGGAATGTCAAAATTGGGAACAGGCAGGTCTCTTGCCCTGTAGAAAGAGTGATACAGGACTGGGAGACTTTTTTTTAAAAAAAAAAACAAAAACAAACAAACAAAAAAAAAACTAGATGACACATTCTTACCTGAAGTCTCTATGTACCAAATCCGCACAAAGATATACTGGGATCTGTCTCAACATCTTCCTTGAGAGAGAAGACCTTACCAACAGTTAACCTATTTGCATGAAAACTACACCAACACTAGATATAAAACCACTGCAAAAGCATTGTATCTTGCGAACAATCCACATACTACACAATTCCAACAGTAGTATAGCATGAAATTCCATCTGAACTATTAACTATCACTGAAGAACATATAAAAATATAAGAAACATCCAACTAAATCTGACCATAGATTCATTTAGCCCTGTATTCAGTCTTTGATCACAGCAACAATAATGCTGACCATGTCTGGCCATTATGGTTTACTCCCTTCGTTCCCTCTCACTATCCGCAACTGTCATGTAAGAGATGTTATAACGCTTATTGCATTTCCTATCTGTTTGAGTCCTTCTAAACATGAATTTTTATCATCCCTTTTTAAACCTACCTCCACAACCTCCTATGACAATACACTCCAGTATATATTTGGACAGTATCCAAAATGAAGTATTTTCTTTTATTAGCTTTAAACTTAACTCCAGCCCCTTTCAACAAATGCCTCAGTATAAGACGATCTGGCGAACAACATTGCCACATTCAGGTCATCTACCACCTTGAATATTCTGCAAACTTTGATGACATCCTACCCCCATTTAGACCTCTTCTCTCTAAAGACTGCCAGTCTTTTGGTCTGAGCTGGTAAGGCCACCTTCTCCAAAGTTCAATTTCTGTTATAGTTTTGTTTGCTCTGCATGAAACGTAAACCAAGTTTTCACATAAACTCTTCAAGAGTTTCATATTTCTGCAAGGATGACATTAAGTGAAAATCTACTGACTCAAAGAAAAAAAAGACAGCTTTACAAATCAATGAAGTATAGCTCTTCAACACATAAGGGCCAGGTGTAAATATCCAATTAAATGAAAAAAATTAGGCAGGTAGATAGTTGCAACATTTAGTCATATCCTTACACACATTTTATGCATGATGTAGAATAATCAGTACAAAATACAAAACTCCTCTTTTCTACACCTTCCTGAGGAGGGGACACGGAGAGGGAGGTGCTGAGCTCTTCTCCCTGGTACCTACCCAGTGACAGGGCGTGTAGGAATGGTTCAAAGCTGCGTCAGGGCAGGTTTAGACTGGACATTAGGAAGCATTTTTTTACCCAGAGGGAGGTCACACACTGGAACAGGCTTCCTAGAGAGGTGGTCGATGCCCCAAGCCTGTCAGTGTTTCAGAGGCATTTGGACAATGCCCTTAATAACATGCTTTAACTTTTGGTCAGCCCTGAAGTGGTCAGGCAGTTGGACTAGATGATCGTTGTAGGTCCCTTCCAACTGAAATATTCTATTCTAGTTTAGAGCTCCAATCTTAACGTGAATGAGTGATTAAACTTTGGAGCCTTTATAGTTTCTGTTATTAAATTTTACAGATGGAATACTGTCTTTAAGTCCTGTGTTGCAAATTAAGCAATCCAAATTTTCGTTTTCACATGATGTATCCAAATCCTGGAAAGACCTGTCACTAGCATGAAACAAAATGAAATAGTTTTAAAATACCTCTCCTGCAATTAAATACTTTTCAGCCATGTGGTGTCTCTGAAAATGCAATTATGCAGCCATTTATAGTACTGTTTATCTGGACTTTACTTGCTTGACCAGACCATTTCATCTCACAGCAATTCAAGCATCAGGGATGCACTGAATCCATATTTGCTATATGAGTTAGGCACTTGCTTAGACATGACAAAATTAGACAATCTTCATAATTTATAATATCTTAATTTGATTTTTCACTATCTACAAACTATTCCAACTAATTAAAAAGCTGTATTAATGTCTAACTACATTCAAAAACGAACAAACTTTTTAAAGTATCTATTCTACCATTTAATAAGTATTCCTACTATGGAAGTAAAACCTTTCTGTCTACAAGCTGGAAAAAATACATAGTTGGCTTGACTTGCATGTATTTTTACAATTGAATCACTCCATAAATCACACTGTAGTATTTAAGTCTCTCTTTTTCTGCTACAGTCTTAGCAGGAATTGTGAATTTTCCTATTGAAATAATTTTGTTATGTATCCGTGTGTCAGTCCCTTTTGGGAAAAACAAAAACATGTCATTTGAAGTAATTGATAACTGGAGTCTTCTATTTACCATGGACCACACTATAGATACATTAGTGAGGCAATGCAATCTTCCTACTCACTGTTAGTCCGGAGTAAAAGAGATTTCATATTTGAAACATCAGTTCCAAAATCATTCATGATCTTGCTATTGACAGCTGCAGTAACTTTATTAATTAATGCAATTGCCACAGTGACATTTTGTAGTTTGAGTCTAATCACAAAGATCAAGACTGAAGCCACAAAGTAATTTCTAAGTCTCTTCGACACTTGTCAAGCACCATCCATCAATATTCAATTACACTTAACATAAAGCTTGCAACTTCTAATTGAAATACACTGTCTTCCCAGCTAATTCAGTTACACTTGAGTCTCTACAAACGAATTATTCTGCTCTGAAGATATGCTGGGTAAAGTTAAGTTTTGTTCCAGAATTTTTGTAAAAAAATATTTAACCAACAGTGTTCATGAAATATCATTAAAAGTTATTTTAAATTACAAAACTAAAATAGTAGAAGCAAAATACATTAAGTATCTACAGCCAAAATAAATACAAGTTTTGCTTCCAGATCTCACCTAATATTGTGCTGAGAACTTGCTAGATTTAAAAGGATGATATTTAAAGCAAATTAGGGCACAATATTAAAACACAAAAGCAAACAAGCCTCTAAAAAAACCCTGACAAAGATAGACCTCAATACTCACCCATCATTAGAACACGTCAAAAATTCTTCCTTCATTTTTGGATGCCAACAGCCTGAATTAAGCATTGCTGTGTGACCCTAAGGAAATAAACACATAGAGGTCTTACAAGGTTTTATAAGATGTCTTAGAAGGTTTTACATATTTTACTCCAAATCCTTCTAGTGGAATCACATGAAAGCTGAAGGCCAAATCAGGCCCTTCTGACCACAGCAATGGTTGACTGACATCACAATGATTTAACAGATTTTATGTACTCTAATCCTACTCTAATCCATTTCAACCTTGCTTGTTTCCATTTTCATATCATAAAAACCCTGCCATTCTTCTATTTATATTTTTTCTTTCAGAAAATGGCATGGCATCATACTTCCCCTTTTTCTCTTGGGAGAGCTGTAATGCAGAGAAAGGATGAAATAACTAGCAGTGATACGGTGTCACACGAATCGTTCCAAGTTACACAAAAACAATAGGAATAACAAGGATTACCAGGGCAACACAATATACATACTCAATGCCAAACTACACTAGCCAAAGAGCTTGTGGGAAAAAAATGAGGAAACGGAATTCGAGAGCCAAGATTGATTTAACCTCAGGTGAGCTTTTCATAAAAGATTAGAAGTTGCAAATTGAGTAGTCAGCCCTGTTTCTTTAGGATGGAAAAAACAGGAGATAAGGATTTTACCCAAAGTAAGTGATTGCCATTATGGTGGCTATGAACATAAAATGTCTTTGTCCAGTTGGCTTTACTTCTTTGAAGCACAGTCACGTGCTCATTGACTACATTCATAGAGAAATTTGGAAGCTACTCCTGCAACGCTGGAATTACTTCAGTTTGCTCTAAGCACAAATACGGAGAGAAATACTGAAAAGTTAATGGGGTGATATAACAAATATTTTAATATTTTGACTGTTGGACCACAATACACTGGAATTCTAGAAGTTTACAAGAGAAAGAAAATCTGAATTATTTTTAAGTAAACAAGAACTAAAGCAGATGTTACTATTTGATGGTTTTATATACATATCACTAGCCAAAAGAAATAGTCTTCTGACAAGAACAGCCTTAGGTAAAACAGCATTTAGCCTAGTTATTTGGCAATATACTTTACAAGCAACAAATAAATCAACTTTATCATCAGTTTGAGTAGTAGATTTTATCATTACTTTTTAGGCTTAAGCTATTTAAAAAACTGACCTGAATTTAAATCATCTATGTAAACAGAATCCTTGTCTCATACAATTTGTGGAGATAGGAAGGCAAAGTGGTCAAAACAACAACCAAATGTTAAAATACTTCAAAACTAGGAATCAGCCCTTCTCCATTTGCATTTTAACTTCCATTAAAAATGTACACATTGTTGCTTATTAGTCTTTTCTAGCTGGGTCTTGAAAACCTTCACAGGTAAAGGTCCCACAGCTTCCAGCATGCATCAATACATGGGACCATCACATCCCAGAGATGGGGCTTTGCATTCTTCCTTACTGAACTTCATGAGGTTTCTCATTCAGAGCAAAAATACACTATATTGTCAGTCTTCTGGCATTCAATTAATTTCTGACTTTACCTTTGTGTTTGTCATATCCACAATGTATTGGTCTCCTTTTATGCATTCCATTACTGGGAAGCCATCTCTATCAAGAACTTTTGCCTGGGAGTTACCAGAGACAACGAGAATGACATCTCCTGTGCTGCTATACTGTAAAGATTTGATTTGGTGACTAAAAAGGAAAAAAAAAAAGAAAGACAATGTTTCAATTCATTTCACTTCCTGTAAGCCTACACTAAAACAAAAGTGTCAATGGTGAGAAAACACATTGCAGAAGCAAGACCCATATAGATTCCTACACTAAAAAGGTGGGGAAAAAAAATTCTGAGATTAGTGGATTAAAGCTTTTTATTCCTCTGTGTGTGTGTGTGCATGTCTTATTTCCTTCTTCAACCACACAGCACATCAAAAAAATATTATTTACAAAGCTGGCACCTAAAGTGTCATTTTAACTTTAAGGATGCTCTTGTAACTCCAGGTGAAAAATAGTATGTGTTTGATTCAGCTCTTCAGGGTTGAAAATCCTTTCTCATTTTCTCAAAAGCTACACATGGATTTACAGTAATCCATAAACTACCATAAAAGGATGTTATAGTCCTACATAAAATTTGACTGTACATTGTATACTAGCAAATTAGTCATGTATCAGCATTCTTGCATCTTTTTCTATGTTCAGGGTTACAGTTTCATCTGAATCTTAGATAAAGTTAAATACACTATCAACCCTGGAAACATGACAGTAGATAACAATCAGCCTAGTCTACTATGTCTTAGATGATTGCCCATTTTCTGTAAAGGTTTTCTTACATACACCTTCTATTGCCTGAGAAAAGCTGGGACCGAAATCGTGGAATAGTACAAGGATGACAAAAATTATTAACTGAAAGCGGGAAGATGGATGATGAGTAAAAAGTATATCTCCAGTTTCAGCATCTTCTCTCAGCGTTATGCTTTATGAACAAAGTTCACTGCAGTCGAAGTCTGAAGCAGATGCCCCTTTGATCCCCTACCTGGCTATACTCCACTACAAGGATGCCAAAGAATGAAAAGCAGACTATCCACTCCACACCCGACAGAATTCATATTCTGGCACATTAATAGTATGTGCACAATAATGTTACTTTATATTGATGCTTCAGCTCTGCAGCCAAATTAACCCAAATTAAGGACTGGAATGCATTTGCCAGCTAGGTTTTGATTCCCATGGCATCCAAACTGTCCTCAAAGGAGTATCTTCCTTTTGGTGAAGAACATGTGCATTCAAATCCTAGTAACTTTACGGAAAATATGTTTTAACACAATTTCACACCAGTAAAATTAACACTTAGATGCTCAACAAAACCGACTATGCAACTTGTAACTTAATAATTTAACGTTTCACGTCTTACATGGTAGTGACTTCATGACTGACTCAGTAGTAGCTATTATCTGTTAAATCTGTCCTCAAACTGTGAGTTACTACACAAAAGACATAAAACATTGTAATACATATTTTAGAAGTTCTGCATTCATCATAGCAATATAAACTAAGCATGCTCCTCATTCAAAAAATGTTTGTTTAGCAAAACTGATTACATTATAATTCAAAAGCCAAAAATTGCTTCAAGCACCATATTATGTAATACAAACTGGCAGCCAAATTGGCTGAAGTATTATAAACTCCAATTTTTAGTAGAAAAGAGACACTCAAATCTGGGAATTTCCAAAATAGATCACCAGCAACGTCTGAAAAAGCATCCTGAGCCTCAAGAGCAAAAATGGATACTTGCTTATAAGAGGGGAAAGAAGACCAGCCACAATAAGTTCAGAGGACACACTGAAAAAATTAACAGGAAACCCACAAGAGAAAGAGTATCTGAAGTCTGGAATATTCTCTGCAGACAGCTGATAACCTAAAGAATCCACCAGATTCAGCTTTAGAGCAACAAGCATATCTTAGGAACTAAAAAAATTTCCACAGTTGTACTTCCCAGTGCTCTTGCTGTATCACCCGATTCATACAAAGCACAAAATGTTCCTGAGCCCCACCTGAGTACTGCATGCAGAATGTAGTAGTTACCTAGTTATACTTCTCACCCTCTAATAGCTGACATTGTCAAAAGAAAATACCCACCTCAAAAGCATAGATTCATGTTTTGCACTTTTCGTTACTGAAATCTAAGAACCAAAAATAAACATTTGAAAACTACACTAAAAGATTATATTTGCTTGATGCATGCCTCATGCATGAAGAGGATTTGGCCACTAGATATGATCAAACAGCTTGCCCAGAAGTAAAACCTGATTTCTGATAGAATCCACAATATGTAAAGGCCCACAGAGTCTTCCGAGAAAACTTTTTCAGACACTGAAGTGCTGAAATTAAAACTACAGACATTAATACTGTTAACATGGCACCGTTCATAATTTGACCAATATCATCTCATTGCTTCTTTGTAGTTCTATATAAGCATGTTTAAACAAACTTTGTTTTCATCTTAAAGTTTCTTCTAACAAGGAAGAGCACCTGATTTTACAGCCCCTAGCACAATGGCATCATAACTAATAATTCATCAAATCAGTCATGTGAAAAAATTAGTCTGAGAGAAAAGATTTCCACAACCTTCATCTAAAGGAAAAAAACCCACCTTTGTGGCTGTACAATACGACTTTCAAAGTCATGTCCAAAAATTTATTCTATAAGCAGGGTATTTGCAAAGCCCCAGAAGTTACCGCTTTTCAGATGTTTATTGGAGTATGACCAAGAGTGAGGCTTTGCAGTGGCACTTCTTAAAGAAAACATTTTTGGTTCTCATTAATGTTAAAGCAAAGTCTTGGGAAACTTACAAAAATAGTTCCCTTTAATAGCATTAATTCAAGTCATTTTGTTTTAAAGCTGCCAAACACGCATAGCACTTTCTGCCAGGACCTGCAGAACAGAGCTACATACATGGGTGTATCACAACACACAAATAATTTCTACACACATAATGCAGCTTTGCCTTACACTTGACTTCGCCTTTAACACCGAGGTGTGGTTTGAACATACTAGTTTTTTTGTGAGGATTTTTTTTTTTTTTCCTTACAACCCAAATCCAAGGAGACATTAACCAAGTAACCTGATATTTTGCTACAAAACGGAGCCTGGACAATATAGAATTGTTCTCAGGCTTTTTTATTCTTTAAATGGAATTTAATTTATGGCTCCAGAACTGGATTTCTGCTAAGAATAAAAACTTCCATACCAGAACTCCTCAGAATTCTTTGAAATTAAGGTCTGTGAATGCTAATAGTCCTTGCAATAAACTCCACAGTGAAAAAAATAATATAAGAATATATATACACCTGGGCGTAAGCTATGTAATATTCCACATAGTGCTCACCAGCATACCTCAATGTCAGCATGAAAGAACTTTTTCATGAGTTTGGATCTTTTTACCAGACAGAGCTACAGTTCCAGTTTGATATTTACAAAACGATACAGAAAGGGTACTTAAACACCATACTTTTAAAAATCAAAAATTAGTACATGGGAATTGCAACATAAGTGGCATTCCCAAACTTTTCAGCAGTCAATTCTATTGTTAGTATTATTTTATATTTTTACGTATTTCATTTATCATTCAACATACTCAAACCACAAGAATGTACATTTCACCAAGAACATTCATATAAAAATACTTAAGAGATAATTATAACACACTAAATGAACACTGTCAGGGATAACAAGCACTTTAATCTCATATTTTACTATTAGTTTTTGCCAAAACAAGATTACAAATGTATTTGCCAAACTTTTTTCCTTGAAGTGGAACATTAACATACACTGTATTTGCAGTTTTCATACCATATTTATGTCATAGACCATTATTACCATGCACTACTACATCCAAATGCACTCTTCTGCTCAATTTGGAAATGGTTCAGCTAAAGTAAACTCCTACTGTGGCATTAAAGACTGTCAGCTCCCTCTTACTGCTTGCTCAGTTATGACGGACAAGAGGAAATTTGTATCCTGCTAACTAATCATGTTTATGAAACTCATGCCAGAAAAGTCTCAATGTGACTTCACATTTGGAGAATTTTATTTATTTACTTCAAAGCGACATGTTTACTAAGTCATGTTTTCAAAGTACATGTGCCATTCATTGGTTTATTATAACAAGATAAGTCTTTCAAAGACATTAGAATTGAATAATGAATCAAAACACACTTTTTAATTTTCCTGATTTTTCATTTTAATTTTCCTGATTTTTCACAGTTAAGAACATCAGTAGAATCCCTTGCTATTTTGCTTCTTTTTAGGCAAACAGCCCCAATTTTTTCTTGTCTTTTATTATCTATATTTCTGGCATATCTATAATTAGTTATAAACATTCTAACCTTCATTAGGAGTTACCTATTCTGATTCTCTGGAATAGGTAAATGGACTCGGTTCATTTACTGTTCACTGTTAATTCAGCAAGTAAATTAACTCGGTTCATTTACTTGCCGAATTACCAGTGAACACTATGGAAAACACTCGCTAAAAAAGGCTTCCTTTTTAAAAAAAGTTTACATATATATAAACATTTAGATAAATGTAAATAAGCATATAGCTTTTTTCCTTTAAAAAAGACAATATACTTTTTTTAATGCACACTGTGCAGCTATTCAATTATCAGTGCAATGCAAAGGACCAGTACTTCCAGAAACAGAGGATTTAATGAAAATTACCTACTCTGTAGTTGCTGATGACAGCAACTACAGAAGCTCTCCACAAAGGGGTCAACTGTTTTAACTTTCTTCTCTTCTTCATTAATTTTATATAAGCAGCATACATTTGGAAACTCTATTCATAATTAATTTCCATTCCAATTATGAAGGTCAACCTGTCTCTTTGAGAGGTTCATGATCTATTTGCTGGTAAGGTATTAACAATTCCATCTGCAAATCCACCTGTAGCATTCTAAAAGGCCAAAATATGCAAGTCATTGGAAAAAGCATGAGAAGACATAAGCAGACAAGTTCTTAGGTACACATTCCATTTACCACAAAATGTACAATGGGTTACAAAAGCCTTTACACAAGCTATCTTACAAGGCTTTTGTGCATTCTATTAGGAGCTTAACATATGCACAGTCTCAGGTTAAAAAGGCAGTCTTCATGCCTACCATTCACAAGGCTGGAGTGACCGGAAAGCTTGGAGAGAGGCATCCATTCCAGCAAAATCCCAAAATTTAACATCATAGTCATATCCACCAGTTATCAAACGGGCACCTGAAGGATCCAACCCCAAAGCAGAAACCTATACAGGAAAAAAAAAATTAAGATAATTCAAGCTTTTTGTTATTTTCTTTCTACAGTTCTACAGGTGTCACCAAAATATAAAATACTACTAAACTAATAATAATAAAAAAATCTGTGTGCTACTTTTTTTTCTAAAATACATCAGCTATATTTTGGGTTTGCATTTTCACTAGCTTGTATGATGTCTGAGTACTTTGGAAAGAGTGGCGAGAATGGTAGTGGAAGTTACATAATCGGAATAAACCACTGAAGACAGCTGAGAAAAGTTAGTTTACAGTGTTTGCTTTCTAATAATCTCATAGCAGAACTTGGATATGTTTCATTTCTATGAAGAAAACTGTACTCTAGACTTTTCTCAAAAGTACAAATAATATTTCTAGCAAGTCAATGAAATGGCATTTAACTCCATCAGTTTAAGATTTTGCACTAGTTTATTCAAGACAGTTCCTGTGCGTATGTATGTTGTTTGGTTAATTTCTCTTCTGAAAAAAAGAAAAAAAAAAGTATAAACTTGATTTAAAAAAATAATCACATATTTTAAAAAGATACTATTTTAACTAAAAAAGCTCAAAAAAACCTTACCAAACCCCATTTGTTTTATATACAAAACTAGCCACGCCTAAAGCTAGAAGGCAAGAACTCAAGAACTTTGAGGAAAGAATGCTTAATGTTCATTACTGTCATTTGTTATCCTCAAATCAAAGGTTGATTAAAATGGGATTTTAATTCTCTTTTTGAAGAACTTTACTACAGTAGTTTTCAAATCACCAGATGGAGAAGTGAGAGTAACAGAAAGCATCTCATTGATTAAACTTTCTTTCTTTTACCTTCAAAATGATTTCTTCCCTTTTCTCATCTCTGAAAAATATAATCTGCTACCATGATTTCCAGTATTAATACAAGATTAGCTAGACAACGTGCTAAATTATTTTGGTAGTAAAGAGAATAACTCTCCAAAATTAAGTTGTCTACATGAGATAGCATTGAAGAGTGATGTCAAAAACTGTAAAACAAGAGTATTTTTAGAATTACTCAAAATTACACCCAACCCAAAGTGTTAAAACAACTGAAAAAGCTTTCATGAAAAGACAAAACTCATATAGAATTCATGCTTAGGTTATACACCAATTTAACGTCTAATAGGCATTTCAAGTTAGGAAGACCACAGGTAAAACCTACACTCCCAACCAGAAGATGACTTTTAACCATTGGACAAAAACCTGGGCCATCCTACATACATAAGATAGATAATCATCAGATTCAGAAACCCTTTCACAACAAGGAAGGCAGCCTTCAGCACAAGATGGTATTATTATCATCATAGTAAATTCTAGAAAAATCCTAGAAAGGGATTTGAAGAGGTAAGACAGAAAATTCTGAAGGAAGAAAAATAACGTTATACTCCACCAAGAACATTCAGACTTATAGAAAACTGGAGCGGGGGGCGGGGGACGGACGGAGGACAGATGGACAATCAAACCAAAAAAAGCATATACACCATAAAAGAAGGAAAAGCCTTAATTTCTGAGTCAAAGATAACACTTGAGAATACTGTCATGGCTACAGGCTAGCAACACTGAACTTCTTCAGGAAACAAATGAATCAGGCCAATTACTTTCGATGCATAAAGCTGTATTAAAAATTCCAGATATTGACGTATAAAAATTACAATAATTTGCATATAAGTATGCTCACCTGTACGTATCTTCTTTACATGTATACATGAAAAGTACTGACACTCCCTATGATTTAATGCAGGCACAGAAGTACCATCAAAAAAAACCTTGTCTGAAAGATACACCATTCTACTACTACTGTACTTTTTTTTTTAAAGCTTTAGCATATACACTGTGTTATGGAGACTTTTAAAACTTATGTAAACTGTTGAACAGTTCCCACACAAAACACTGTTCAAAAAATGGAATTTAGCATGAGATATTCCCTTTTCCATGCCCAGTTGAAAAAGTAACCTACAGAAAATAAATGTTTCAATAAAAACACCAGTTATAAATGGAATTTGTCCTTTAAGTTTAAGATGGACAATTTGTTTTGCTAAAATTCAGGTTTCTTTATATGAAAGAGTATATGGGCTTTTTCTGAGTCTTCTTTCTCCAGCTTCACGTAGGAAAGGTTCACTTGGGTATTCCTTATTTTATCAAAGACTCATTTCTAGACATCTTCTCCTCAAGGCTTACGCTGATCCTTACACTGGTACCTCACTATACTTCAAACATATAGTGCCATCGCATAGCCAACAGTTTGAAAGAAGTACTTTCAAGAAAACCAGGATGATGTCTGATGAGCAGCACCATCATTTCTGCATCTGATTCATTCTTAATCTAATTGTCCTGCATTATTTTAGAGGCATTCACTGGCAGAAATCCTACCTTTTAGAGAAGGTCTAAAACCTCAGTCTTCTAAACAACGCAAAGGATCATCAAGTGTCCTAATCCAGCACCCCCAAAAAAATCTAATTTACAGAGTTACTAACAGATTCAACATTTTTCTTTTTACTTCCCCAAATCAAATGTTTAAATGTACTGCTTTGTGCTATCCCTAAGAATGAATTAAACTCCACTTAGTGATTATGTCACTGTGACATAGTTGATTTTCAAATGAAACAGATGCAACCTCTTACGCGTTTCCAAAAAAAAAAAAAAGCCCCTTTTAACATTTAAATGCAAATTTTGAATCCCATTTATTTCATTCATGATTTCTAACATATGGAAAAACTGGGCATCTCCAGACTAATCATGCATTCGATTAATAGACTCAAGTGTTCTACTCTACAATAATTACTATAGGAAGGAGCAGCTGTGATATGAGATGTTAGAAATCACACTGTTCAGAATACCTCTGATTATGTATTCTTTCTCATATCCACCTATGTATCAAAAGTGTCAGGAGAAGAAAAAATATATGTATATCCCTGAAGTTGCATTGAGAACAGTAACTCCTATTACACTGTATAAGCAAGGCAAGCGGGAAATTAATCTAGTTTCTGGAAAGAATCTCCAGCTTGGGAAATCTTTTCTGAGACTTTTCAGCTGCGCAGGAATAGAGTCATCATCAAACCCATGATGATTAGACTGAAGAGGTACAGATGGGATACATAAGTCTAGCTGAAATGCAGTACACTGTATGAACACAATAAGAAAACTGCATTTTAAAACGTTAGGGTGAAACACTGATACCAAGATATGAAGTTGCTTCCTTCCTTATATGTATGTAAATGACATGGGTCAGTACTTTCCTTATTCTAAAATAAAGAAATAAAACAAAAAGATAGTCCTTCTACAGAAAAACTGTTTTTTTTCAATGATACTTTTCATTCACTGCATCCAGCCTACTCCAAATGCGCTATGTATACCCACACTATAATTCATCTCTGCTCTAGGTAATGACAGCTGCGTTCTCATGCAGTTAAAGTACCTCAGAAGTCTTCCGAAACTGTAACTTCCACTTTACAAAGCCATTTAGTTAGAAATAACATGAGCTTAGGCTTTAAGAAGACATCAGAAGATTTACTGGATTAATAAAAAGAAAAATAATTCAAAAAATTTCCATAATAAAGTCTGTTAGAGAATGTATTCAAGAAACATACTGCAGAAGCAATTACTGTCACATGTAAAACATAAATGGTTTGCACTAGTACACTAGTATGCAATCCCCCGTATCCACAGAAATTAGCATGCAACAGTTATATGCACTGTGGGTATAAAAATCCACTCTAATTGTTTAGTGTAAAATGCATCTTTTACAGGTCTTAAAAGAGAATAATTTTCTATTTTCATTTATAACACATTTGCTACTTCTCTCCTTTCCTCACTCTACAACTGTATGTCTACCACTATGCTAAAACAAATGAGTAAGCCTTATCACCTCTCCACGCTCCAAGACAGACCACAAAGTTTGATGCCAGATTAATGAACAGACACTTCTGAAAATAACTATTTCTGAAAGCTTATAAAAAAAAATTATGATTTACACTGTTAAGTTTAAATCCCCAGAAAACACCTGTAGAATCCCAATATTAAGAAATTAACTATTAAAAATTTAAATTTAAAACTCATAAATTACTGATGTCTGTTTTGATATATAGTAGTTTAATAAGCTTATTATTAAATAATTATTTAATAATGTTGAATGTTAAATTACTACATGTATGATAATATTAATTATATAAACAGAAAATGAACCCATGAGTTGTCTTAAAAATCCAATAAAGCAAAATTATACACTTCCTTAGATTGTTTAAAACCTCACAAAAAAGCATTTTTCTAAATTTTTTTTGTTTTATTTTTCTTTCCTTTCTTCTTTTTTCCTCTTCTCCCAAGAAATTCTCAGGAATGCCAAAAGTGAGAATTGTATTAACCAGCTGACATTGCTTTCACAGGAATATAATAACAATAAAAGGAATTCTAGTATTATTTTCTCATTGAAGCCAAGGTTGTGGCCCAAACTGAAGAGGATAAACAGCAGCAGCAAGTTTTTCTAACGACCAAAAAGAATATGGGGAAAGGATTTAGGAACAGATTCAGAGCTATTCATGGCCAGAATGTAAATTCCATTCTATATAAATAGAACTTCGATCAATCAGCAAACAAAAGCAGTTGAATTGGTATTGGAAGATGAGATTACGCAGAGATAAAAATATAGAGAACAAAGAAATGATAGTTCCGAGTCAGACAGTGGTTCTTTAAAAGTAAGTGAAGGAGCAATATTGGAGGTGAAACCTAGAAAAGATGCAGTCAAAGACAAAGAACAAGGTTTCAAGAAATTGAGAATGGCATATAAAAGGCACTTAAAGATTCAATGAGAACGAAGGAGACCTGTATTCAGCTACAAAGTAGTCTCAGAAACTTCAGCAATAACATTCTCTTTGAAATCCATGACCAACCAAAGAACCGTCTAGATGAGATCTCTGTCTAGATTAGGAAGGTCTAGCCTAGAAGAGGAACTCTAATAATTGCAGAGCATATTTGACAAAAAGGAAGAAGAAAATGAGACTACAACTGAGTCAAATGGAGACATGTTTGTGTTATTACAAGCAAGTGAAGAGGCAGCCCTAAACCACACTTTCAATTGCAATAAGAGCTAGACTAAAATAACAAATTAAGAAAGACAATTAGCTTCTTGACTTTTCGCTGACAATAAGTATTTGTTAAGTTGTTTCACAGACTGCCTCAGTTCTAGAAAACCAAGAAGTGTTGAAATGTGTTATCACTTACTGTTTTTGTCCCATGTTGGAGTGTAATTTCATGAGAATCTGGAATTTTCTTGATGGGGTTCTGGAAAAAAAAAAGAAAATCCACCTCTGTGAAAACAACGCTATGACAAAAAAAAAAAAAAAAAAAAAAAACACCCCATCAAACAAAAAAACCCGAATGCCATCCCTTTTTTCCATGCTTGCCACAGGAAGTACAGCATCAGTCTGATTTCCTTTATACTTGTTTTATCCTGCAGTTCTATCAGCTTTATTTCTGTGATAAAACTGAAACTTTCATTATCTGTGGTTTAACCAAACCTACCCTTCTTCTACCTTTACTTCTTGCCACTAATAACAGCTCTGATTCCCAAAATGACTGTATAACATCTTTCCCTTTTCACACACATATATACAGAAATAAGCCAGCAGAAGACTCATACTCTCTTGTTTTCACCCTCACAGCATATGCCCATCTTTGATAGTCACAGGTGTTTGAAGGGGAACTCCAGTATTAGCATGGAAATCATATATGCACCTGAGCAAAAAAATCATTTATGGGACTGTGGTCCATGCTAAGTCTGAAAAGGTAAAGGTTTACAAATAACTACACACGACATTGTGAAAGGAACACCCCACATAGCATAAAGAAACACTTCCCTAGACTCAGTGGCTTACAAGTTGAGAAGCAGAAGCTAACTCAAAATTTCCAAGTGAAGCTATGATTATGAAAATGAGTTTATTGTTCAACTGACACTACAAAGCACCCAGACCAAGGTATAATTATATTTTTTTCCATGCCTCATCATTCCCTGCACTATAAACTGGCGTTTGTTGTTCTCAGGATGCAAAAAACTGCTCAACAGCTGCAGCCTGTACTTGCCATCTAAGCACATTCCATAAAAATGGAAGTGTGAAAAGGAAACAAACAGCTTCCAAGATTCATACTGCCACCATCCACAACAAAAGATCATGGAATCATAGAATGATTTAGGTTAGAAGGGACCTTGAAGATCATCTAGTTCCAACCTCCCTGCCATGGGCAGGGACACCTTCCACTAGACCACGTAAAGATGTACAAAAGATGTACTACTACTTGAATCAAAGGCTTTCACAGAAGCCATCTGCTGCTGGAAAAAGAAACAGCATTTTGGTCATTCTCATCTTAATCACTGCAAGGCGATTTTGTATTCCAATCCACTTATTGGAATATTATGAGGTTGCCCATTTCATATACCTGGCCACAAAGGTAGGTATTGTATGTCTATATTGCATCAGCACTGAATTTAGTTTTGAGAGGATCTTAATAATTTAATTTTTGTTGTTTGAATTATTGAAAGTAGTTAATAAAGTGCTAGAACAAACTTATTTAATTTTTATTCCTAGGTCCTCCAGATGACAATAATCAAATCCCTCTTCTAATGACAAGAGTGAACCACCCACAGAAAAAACATTTTTGCTTTAGAGTGTACTCATGTTGAACACTGTTCTGGTTACTTATCTTTAAGGGAGAACAACAGATAGGAATACATTCTGCCACCTGATAAATCAAACAGTCTGAGTCTGAAAGTCAGATATTTGGCGAGTGCTAGTGATGCTACACTCTGCAGTGTCCAAGGGATGGCTGACAGTTAAATTAACTGTTCAGACTATTCAAAACAAAAAATTAAGATAACAATGTCCAGGAACATATCTTGGCATAACATTTTCAAATCAGCCAAACATTTACAAAAAACAAGGTGGCTGATTCTATTTTAGTAACTATGAACTTCCTAAATGACTGACAATGCTATAAATATCTCTAACCTGCTATAATAAATGCCTATACGCACACACAAAAATCAGATGCAACTACCACTCTTCCAGTTATTACATTCCAAATAATGAATGCCATAAAATCCTTTTTTCACACTCTCAAAGGAAAACATACTTAATACATTTTATGCTGATGTGAACATCAGGATTCCATGTATACTGGAATATTACTTTAAGTCTGAAAAAATAAAAAGGTAGAGATTGCCTGAAGTGTACTTGCACTTCCAGGTCTTCCAGTTGTTGCTTGGATTCCAGCTGCTACGTTTACATGAATTGATTTTCCTATTTCAATAATGCTGTTCTGGCAAATTTGTATTGTGATTAAAACTAGATGAGACAAAATCTTTACAGTATTTTTGTTGGCTTTCTTTTATTTATTTTTTTTTTAAACCGTATCAGGAAAAGACAATATGTTACATTTCTCATTCTCTTTCAGGACAAAGAAAGAAGAAAAGAAAAGAGTTTTGGTGGTGACATGTCTCCTAATATTTTTACAAAAATTCTCAATTCCCTGGCTTAAATAAGATTAATACATATTAAATCTGTGAAATAGTGTCTTCTAGGAGTTCACAGTTTTTCTCAAAAATGAAAAGTCTTACCTTTTAAATAATTTCTGCAAAAAGACACCGCAAGTCAGGCATCACATCTGCAGTTTGCAGTTACACTTTTTCACGGAATTCCAGCCCCAGCTGACTGTTAGGTTCCTGTGCCTGACAACACTCTTCTATTCACTGCACCACTGTCCCTAAATACTGGGGATTTTTTTTCTTGTTCCTTTTGGGAGCTTCCTTATCCTCAAGCAATATTCAGAAAATATGCTACTAGAAACCACAGGCTGAAACTAGCTCTGAATCTCCAAGATCTCTCGAGAAAAACCAAAACCAAAACCAAAAAAATCAAATGAACCAATGATGCAGGTCAAACCAGACAAGTGAGGAATAGACACAAAAAGGAAAAATTAGGTAAAATCTACCTTTCTACATCCTACAACATATCCTTCAATATCCTCGGAATTGTGAATATGGGCAATAATAATCACTGGGACTTGACAGAAGACAGAGGGATACAGAATGTGGGAAAAGAATAACGCTGGTGTATTTATGACAAACATTTGGCTTGGGGAGAAAGTTAGGTCCTAGTGAAGTAATAAAAAAATCCACTAAACAGTATCAGAGAGAAGAATTTACAATTAAAAAATACCTCAACCTTTACCAGCTGTTAGGCCTTCTAACAGACTGACCATCCAAAAGGTATTTTAGAATGACTTTAGAATCACCATTAGATTATGTTCACAGGCTTAAATGGATAAAAGCAAAGACTATAAAAAACAAAATGTAAATTCCACAATGACATATTCTGCTGATCTCAAATACACAGTAACTGCAAACTGCACTTGGTGAAAAATAAAATCACCCACTAGAATCTGACCTCTCTCCTGCTAAAAATAGCACTACAAGTTATAGGTCCTCAAATGACTCACCTTTTCATGGCCCGACCAGAGAGGGGCAGAATGATGCACTTATGCCTAAAAGTACCTCTACTGCTCTATTTGCAGATGTCTGCATTTCACTAAGTAGAAATTATTCTGCCTGAAAGAGACTTGCAAGCTATAGGTAATCTTTCACACACCAGGCCCTTAAATGGGAACTCTTCTGGGCACCCAGAAGACTAGAATTTAACAGAGGAAAAAGACATTTTTTTTTCTCTGTGTTTTCAATGGTTCTTAAGATTCCAGTATAGACGGTCTTGCCTTCCTTGAGAATTTCAAGATCATATGTTGCCCTGGAAGAAAATATGACTTTCCTTTTCTGGATAGCTCCTGTGTTCTCAGAGCTCTCCTGAAATGCTGACTTACTGGAGACTTGCAGAGACGTCTCATTTGTGGGAGCAGAGCTATGGTACAGCATGGAGAAAAACATACAAAACTACAACTGTTTAAACTGAACATGAGCACTTTCCCTGTCTTGAGCAGGAGAAGAGGTTAAAGTTGCTTGGCTACTACTTATTTGACATAATTTAAGTATTATACTAAACAATCCCTTCTGCTGGATGTGTGAACACTCACACCCTGCTCTTTTGGGCCTCATTTGCTATACTCCACATGGAAGATGCCGTCTGTTCATGGGCAGAAGTGAAGAGAAGGAGGCAAGAGCTACACTTTACAGAGGCTTCTCCATTTCTGGTGAAACTGCGTGTTTCACAGAAAAAAATTAACAGAGGTGGTCTGACACAGATGATTGCTGCCTCACTAGAAGATAGGTGGAATAACCGGGCTTCTAATGGACAGCAAAAATAGCTGGTGGCAGTGGGAGGGGGACAAAAAAACCCTAACATCAAATGGTGATGAAATTACCTTCCTCTACTTAAGAAACTGCAGCAATTCAAACTCCCAAATGAAGGACTCCATCCAGAACACCATGTTTTAATCACCCAAATCCCAGGCCTTCTGGCAATTAAGAAAAACAAACTTTCTATTTTCAAGCATTTTGTTTAAATACATCATATTCATGTTTTAAGTTTTTCTAAAGCCTCCTCGCTTCTTCTCCAAGAAGACTATTGCGTGGTAAAGTAAATGCCACGCTGCCGGGGCACAAAGTTGGGGGAGGGGGAAAGTTTGAGAGTCTTTGAAAGGCTTTTATTTTAGACTCCAGCATACAGACTGACAGTGCTGAAACCTTCTTCCTTGTGACCAGACAGTAGCAATTTTCCGTATCTTCCATTTTTCTTCAGGAAAGAGTTTAAAGTAATAAGTGTGATTAAAAAAGAATAATCAAGAGTGACAGGAGTAGTTAAAAAGAGAAATGTAATGTCTCCTAATAAAAATGTTCGTGCTGTAAATTATGTAACACATTGAAAGAAAATGCTCTTAGGAGATTTAAGAATAAAACAAGTGGGCAGACAGCTCATCAACAATCACCACAGAAAGGATGGGATTTCTGACGTGGTAACTCCCAAAGCAGAGGAACAACAACACAAGCTCTTCAGTTTAGACAGATAAAATATCACAGAAAACCACTGAATTGTGCAGTTAAGCTGTTAGAACAGCATTACAGAAATCCCATCCAACTGTTGCAGTATCTAGGCACAACAATATGCTAATACCAATAGCAGAAGGCTTTAAACTACTTTTATTATAGAAGTTACAGCAAAAAAAGCAACTCAGGATTGCTGTTGCTTGCTAATTTCTGTATCAAATGTGTTTGGTTTGCAGGTCCAAGTATTCTCTTTCAAACATCACCAAAAATACAACACAAATGCTTCTCTTTTCAGTGGAAAGAAGTTACAGAATTCCATCAAACTTCGTAGGGTGACACTTGCACAACCTCCCTGTATTCCAGTTAAGTTCAGAGCCACAAACATGCAGTTTTTCTCTTCTACCTCACATTCAACTTTGATAGATAGTATATCCGTGTATGTGAATGAAATCAAGAGACTATTCTACCGATGAACAGAGAGAACAGAATCTTGTTCCATCCTTCAGTATTGGGTCTGAAACACTATTAAAAGAAAGATAAAAGGTTGTGGAAGGGAGTATTTCACAGATCTGGAGGAAAACATGCCTCATGCCTCTTTTCAGACTAGGAAAATGTTTTAAGCTGTTAGGCACTCAGCTGAATTTTCCATGAGAGCAGTGAAAGATGAAGACAGGAATAAGAGCCTAAACTGATTTTTTTCTGTTTGTTTTAAACTTATGCTACAAACAAACACGCACTGATGTTCACGTTTTGTTCCACAAGTTACACCTCATGCACTGATTAAAACCGTATTACTTGTAAAATAGGCAGGTTTTCTGAGTCACAATTTCATGTTATTTTCCTCCATAACTTAAAGGGAAAATAAATGTCTAAGATATACACTAAGGTTGCACAAGTGTACACTCAAGAGAAAGACAGAGTACGAGAAACCACAGTGTGAGAGATGGGTAAGATGCTCTTTTACAGCAACAGAAAAACAGAAACATTTTGGGGTTTAAAGGAGTGCAGGAGGAAGCACACAGATTTGAAAGGACATTTCAACAACTTTTCATTTCCTCTCTTTTACGTGTTAGAGTTGACATATGTATTCTAATGCAAACTTACATGTTATTAAACTCAGTTTGGCCAAGATTCATATAATCTAAGTTTCTGAATGTGATGCATCTAAATACGGAAAACACTTTCCCTATACAGCCTTCAAAAAGAGACAGATAACTCCAGAAGAAAAATCAGTGTATCAAAAAACTGAATGATCTGGAGACCGCTCCTCTTCATGCATTATTCAGGCAGTGCAGGGCAACCAAATTCCTAACACAGATGCCTTGATTAGGTTGGATGAATCAGGGCCTATGTGTGTGTATTATCTAAAATTTTGGCCCAAAAAAGACAAGAAACAGAAAATATTACGGAAAACAGGAGGATAGACGCAAACACTGGTATGAATCATCTTGGCTGATATTCCCTTGAAACACCCACAATATCCGTCACTCACAGAATAACGTAGATAACTCATAACTCCATGACAAATGCAGAACACCTCCAAAATTAACAGAAATATTGGAAGTGCCCAGTAAAATGCTATCTCTCATAATTATCCTTTAATTTGGGCAACACTCAAAACAGCACAGAGCTTATGTCTTGAATTTTAAGTACGGGAAGACTAACGAGAGGTTATTCCATTCTTTAGTGAGCTAAAATGCATTACTCCAGGGTACATTCACGAACTAAGAAGTCGCTTAAGTAGATGAACTTCCTTTCAAATGCCTGTAGGAAGTAAATTTATTTATTCAATATGGAAACAGTACTGTGGCTAGCTTCTCTGAACATCATCTAATTCACAGCCCTATGAAATTTTTTCTTATGATCTGAACCAGAGTGCTTTGTCAGGTTTAACCATCAAGGGAAAAAAACTTAGATTAAATCTTTATTCCAACACATGACTGACTAAAAATAATAATTTTGTAATGTTATTATAGGTCAGATAGAACATACTTTATTAGATGATGGGTCAAATGGTAATTCAGAGACTGTTCCCAGACACAACTAAATCTCCTCTTCCCTTTCATTCCACTTACTGGCATGTCTGCTTTTGAAAAGACTCCATTGGCTTACTTTAGGAAAGGTATTGGAATTAAGAGTCTCAGCATGGTTTGCAAATATCTTTTTTAGATGTAAACATCATACTTCCAAAGTATAGCAAAAAGCCTGCCTGACCTGTCTCCTGGAGATAGTTTTAGATAGATTTCAGGAGGTTACTATTTTTCACCTAGATTCTAAAATCTCATTCAAATAATTTCTAAGTTTATAATAAGCCATTGATTTATGAAGTCATAGTTTATATTAATATTTATAACCTGGGAATTGTTCTCACATGTATACCAGAGAAATCCTCTTGAGCCTTTTGTAATCACTGATAAAACTGATTCAAATCTAAAATTGCCTGCAGTCGTTCAAGCTTCCTTTGCAGTTTCTGGGAGACAGATTTACTTAAGCCGAGTGTTCTGGTGATATTTCCGATACGTTACATTCTGCTCACATAACCACCTACCTATGCCATCTTTATCATCTCAGTTTCAAATGCATATAAATACTTCATATTTGCTAAAATGGTACGCACAACTGCCACATACCACCAAAGTGCACCATGTTCCGTCAAGACACAGTTTTACTACAGCAATTACTACTACCATGTTAAGACTGAAAAAATTGCTATCATTTTTAGTCAGACATATCCTTGATTAAGATTACTCTTTAGAGCTAAATAGAGTACTTCGTTTTGACTTAAAAGAACACTTCTATTTACTTCAAAACAGTAAAATAGCACACACAACCACTGATCAGTTGAAAACAAGGAGAAACAAAACAAACACACAACTAACATCTTTGCTCTGAAAACTCTGCTCGGCCTGGCAGGCAACCAAAGAATAGCTCAATTCTGAAATCAGAAAGGACAAATAATTGTGAACTTTCAACTCTTTGGAGTCTAAGTGCCAAATGCTTAGTTCAAATGCAAACAGGCCTCACTTGCGCATTCACATATCTCACATTGAGCTTGATAAGAATTTCTGTACCACACAGATTCCATGTGCTATTTCTACCACAAGGAATAAAAAACACACATGAAAGAATCCAAGAACACAACACAGGATGCAGGACCAGACAACCTAACTTTTGTTAATGCATAACATTTTTCAGCTCGCTAGCCAGTTCACTTAATTATTTACATTAAACTCACTCTAAAACATCCTTTATCTAAACTATAGACACTTTATCATTATCACCTTTCGGCAAACATTAGGGAAAAAAGTGTGTGAAGTTCTTCCACTTGACTGACCAAGAGAAACCATGAAAACCAAAGTTACACTAAGAATTCCAGCAGCAGTATCCTCCCTTTTAATAATTAGAACACTTGTAGATGTTTTTCAGTCATTAAAATAGCTTTACCATTCTGCAGATTTACCTTCAGTCTTAAAATAGAATTATGAATTTATTTTAGAATTTAGAAACCATACATGTACGAAGTTTAAATTTTTTTGCAAAAAAAATGCCTCTCTTCTGTATATTTTAAAATATTTTTTAAAATATATTTTAAAAGTCAGTGATACTATTAAGCCTTTGCAATTCATGCAGCAAAAGGCAATTTTAGTTACGTGCACTTCTGTGGAAGTACATTAAAATAATAGATGCAGTAGAATAAGTATTACTGTCTCTTTTGCAAGTTTTGTAAGCAGTGGAATTAAGTCCATCAGCAGCACTACACTCTAAATTTTAATTTTGGACTCACCAAAAAGCCAATGCAACCAACAGATATTCAGTATTTGGCACTGCTGCCTAAAACAGACATGGAGATTACTACAATTGAAATAAAAAGCATTCTTCCTCCCATCAAACAAGAGCCTGATGTTAATTTTAAGACTTTTGATGATCATGTTAGCACAGAATTTCTAAAGCATCAAGGCGATACAAATAAGAACTTCTGTATCAGTATAATACCGACCTCATTAGTGAGAAACCTCTTTTAAATTATATATGTTTCAATGACCAAATTAAAACAATACAATACTGGTGTAGAACAATCCTTGACCTTTGACTTTGTGCGATTTATTTCATTCCTGCATACCCCAGTTTCCTCATCTGAAAAATTTGAATAAATAATATCTATCATAAAGAATCTGCTACAAGGTTTTATTCAAGCAATGCTCGTGAAGTTCTTCAAATTCCTCAGGGATCCCGTTATTCTTAGCAAACACACTACAGTCAGCAAAACTAAACTATCACATCTCGAGAGAGAGTTGTCAACAGACTATACTTTTCAATAGTTCTCCAACTGTGACTGTAAAAAGGCGTTCACTCAAAAGTTTACTCCAGAATCTTGACAGACACAAATTTATGCATACCGTCCCACTTAGTGAGAAATATTCCAGTAGTCTACAAAAGTACTAATCAATTAGGATAAGGAATTAAAACAGCGGGGGACGGGGGGTTGAAGGCATCAGCTTGTCATGCAAAGAACTACAACCACAGGGCAAAAGTAGGGGGATGGGGGCTGAAAATTACAGCATGTCTAAGTTACTGCAGGAAGGAAGGACAATTTCCTATCTAGCTCCCACAGCTGGTTCCAATTCTATTACTGTTTCGATTACTAATTCTCCCATGCCACCCATAAATTACCTTCAAAACATTAACATTTAAGCTGCCTTATAGCAGCACAATTTTATGTAATGTGACATGAGAATAAATTGCTAAGTAACTTTAACTATGCATCTGGAAAGACAAAAAGATACATTTATATTGTACACATGTGAGGTCCACGCTTGGAAGAAACTCACCTTTCTCCATGCTTCACCCAGGTATACTCTTCTAACTAAAGCTTATGTCAGAAGAAGGTAGTGCATCATGTCCAGATGTTGTATCTCATATTGTTAAAACTACTTTAATACCAAATGACACTGCAAATAATTTTCATAATGTTCAGTGCAAGTAATAAGCACTACATTAAAAATCACAGCCAGTATGAATATCTTGGTTTTATTTTTAATCATAAACCCCATCATTTTTAAAAGCTGTGCCCAAGAGTTATAAAACATGCTTATCTTCTATGTATTTATACAATACGTTTTACTATACTATCTATACATATTAAGATCCCTCCAGTATATTGTATCAAAAATACTGGTTTCTACACACGTAATGTAGTCTGAAAATTCAAAATCATTACAATTAAAGATGACAAGACACACAACTACACAGTGTGATTGATTTCTACATAGCAATCAAACAACTATTATTCAGTATTGCTCAGTTGTGGATTATACAGGAACAGAGTAAAGACCCCAACACATTTTCCAGTAGAATGACTCCCACATGTCAAATCCAACACTTATTATCGTCATTCCACAAGAAGAGGTATAAAAGCATTCAGAAGCAATGCTTTTATGTTTTAACCCAGACTAAGATAAAGGTCCATTGTCTAGAAAATATACAAAATTTTAGCTGTGTGCATGCAGAAAGAAGGCAAAAATTCAACCACATCATACCTTACTGAAATGCCCTCATTTCAGACTTCTACTGACATTATGTTAAGACCTTGTAAGTTTTTGTTACTCCGTAACTGTTAGAAAATGTAGAATATTAGACACATCCTATGAGATCTTAAAGTATTCAATAGGCTTCTTGATCTTCTCCACAAGGAGCTGCTGCAGATACTCCACACTATACAAAGATTACTTGAGTTGCCAGAAAAGTCTTCTTCCTTTTCCAATCTAAAATTGAAGTTTGGATTACATGGTTTCAAATTAAGTCCCTATTAGTCGTGTACAAAGTAATCTTGTTAATCTAGCTCAGGGCAATTAATAGCAACATGCACCTTCAGCTCGGTCATGATAAACAGTAAACAATCTATTTTTAACTCACACTTATATAGTGCAAAGATGACAATTTCTGATGTTCAGATGATGCTCTGCAATTACTTTCTTTTGGAGTCAGGAAAGAAAAGCACAGTCCATAGATAGAAGGAACTCCAGATTTCAGATCGTGTATCCACTAGGTATCTGCTGTGAGATTTTCAAATAAGACAATTGCTTGTGTGTCTAGGTGTTATGTCTCAAATGGGATAAAAATTCCCATCTTAGTGCAGGTGTGCTACAATGATACAGTAATAAATATGGTAGGTTTGTTCATGCATTTGGGCTGCTTAGACTCTGCCATGCCAGAAGCCATTATTATTGCCTATTAATACAGAATCACAATAGTTTGGGTTGGAAGGGACCTTTGAAGGTCATCTAGTCTAACCCGCCTGCAATAAGCAAAAACATCTTCCGCTAGATCAGGTTGCTCAGAGCTCCATCCAACCTCACCTTGAAGGTTTCCAGGGATGGCGCATCTACCACCTCCCTGGGCAACCTGTGGCAGTGTTTGGCCACCTTAATCATACAAATTTCCTCCTTGTACCAGTCTGGATCTACCTTCTTTTAGTTTAAAACCATTACCTCTTGTCCTACCACTACAGGCCCTGCTAATAAGTCTGTCCCTGTCTTTCTTATAAGCCCCCTTTAAGTACTGAAAGGCCACAATAAGGCCTCCCCAGAGCCTTCTGTTCTGCAGGCTGAACAGCCCCAACTCTCTCAGCCTTCATGGGAGAGGTGCTCCATCCTTCTGATCATTTTCGTGGAGCTCCTCTGGACCTGCTCCAACAGGTGCCATGTCCTTCCTGTGCTGAGGGCTCCATCCTGAATGCAGTATGCCAGGTGAGGTCTCACCAGAACGGAGTAGAGGGGCGGAATCACCTCCCTCCATCTGCTGGACGCGCTTCTTTTGATGCAGCCCAGGAGCCCCATTGGTTTTCTGGGCTGTGAGCGCACATTGCAGGCTCATGCCCAGCTTTCCATCCACCAGTACCCTCAAGTCCTTCTCAGCAGGGCTGCTCTCAATCCCTTCATCCCCCAGCCTGTAGTGATCCCCAGGGCTTTCCCAGCGCCGGTGCAGGACCCTGCACTTGGCCTTGTTGAACCTCATGAGGTTCACATGGGCCTACTTCTTGAGCCTGTCCAGGTCCCTCTGAATGGTATCCAATCCCTCACATACGTCATACTCTGAGGTACCCTACATCCCTTACAAACTCATTTACAAAACAAAGTAAAAACAAACAAGCAAAACACATTAGGGAAAAAAAACAGAGAGCTGTCTGTATAATACTCATATTACACACATGAAATCTTGCAATTGTTGAGAAAATAAACCTGCGGTACTTCATATCTCCTGGTTGACTAATTGGTGAAGATACCAGGGAACGCACAGTTCCATGACTACTGTAACCATAAATAGGCAAGCTAAAAAAACCCTCCAGCAGTTCTTCCCCTGTAACAAGCAAGTGCTTAAACATAGGTCCAACTTGCTATTATATCAGAAGAGAAACGAAAGTATAAAATAAGACAAAAATTAGCTTGAGAGAAGCAGAGATCTTATAAACACTTACTGGCTCTCCACAGGAAAAGCTGAAGTGGTGGCAAGGAACATATAAACCATAAAATAATCTGAATCAAATGGAGTCCAAGAATTTTTGCTCAGATTTGTTCAAATTCCCTGCTATGGACATTTTCCAGACAGCTAATAACGAAGCCAGAACAAGGATTCCCAATTTTGCATAGTTTGCTGGGCTTGGGAGAATTTAACTCCCATTTCTGGAATTCGTTCTGTAGGCCTGAATTCTTCACATTAACCTTGTGTTTGACATCCACCTTGGACATGTGATCCATGAAGTGTTATGGTTTAGTTCTGAAACTAATGCTATCTCACATAACACCTACTGCTGCCCCGGGCTTGACTGCTTACCAAGCCTTTTAACAATTTACATTTCAGCTCTTGAGAGCCACACAAAACGGACAGTAGATAAGCTCACAAAACAAATTGTTTTGCCTTGAGTTTTTCAATGCCATTATTCTGTTTTCAGCTAAAGTTCAAAGTCCAAAGTACAGATCACTTGAACACACTTTTCTTTACATGATTGCTTTTTGAGTTTACCTTGCCTTCGGTATCATACATTCAGATACTCTGGATCCTCACTTCATCTGCATACCACAGGTGACATCCAGCCTGAGATAGCAAAAGTGGACCTCTGAGTAGAGAATAATGGCATCCTCTTGTCTTCAGGTTCCTCTCATGAGATCCTGATAAACCTCTACAGACAGGGAGAAACTCCTGCTGGGACACTTTATGTAGGTGAAGTCTCCCTTCGTAAAACAATTATTTCAGAAACCACTGTATAGGGCAATCTATTAAAACGGGAAAACCCTGACAATGATGGTAACCTGTTCCTACCTGTGAACCACTTGCCCTTGGAATTTCAGTGTAATACAGAAATAAGAAAACAGGGAAAACAAAGGAATCCTGGCTTTTAAAACTCAACGACTGGTTTGACACAAACATGCACAAAAAAATATTAAAATCCACTATAAGGTATTCATGCATTCTCAATACCTCACAGTCACTATGACACTGAACAATTCCAGTATTGTGGAACGTCAGTGAGGGAACAAGCTAGCAAGAGTGAGCAAATGCATATAAATAGATTTTTGCAGTTGGTTGTGGGTATCAAGAGCTTAGAAGGATCTATTAATACTGACAGACGCAGGGGAGATACACATTGCGCTGTCAAAATTTTGTACAACAAAGGGAGTGGGGGAGTTCTGGCTAAGACGCTGGAATTTTTCATAAGCTTAGATATTTGCTCTGAGATGATAATTACTGTTCAAGTGATAGGCTTGTTTACAAACTTGCACTTAAAGAACTCAAATAACCCATAAGCTGTATTTTGAACTGCATGCAATTTAACATATCTACCCCAACGGATGGAAGACCTGAGATGACCTCCTTAAAACTTGTAATTACAACAAAGTATGGTATGTTAAGCCTAACGTTTACACAGTAAGCCCTTCTCATTGTAAAAGTGCCAAGCTGAGAGATCATCGTCAGTGTACCTCAGAGCTTCTCCTCCATGCCTTTTCAGCAAGAACAATGTCACAGAGCGAAGTCAGGCAATGTATTAGCAATGTATTAGCACACGTTTTAAAGAAAAACCTATGAAGTCTAAAGCTGTTTTTTTTTCTTTGATGACAGATAAATGGCTACAGATTAAAGATAAATTAAATATTATTCATCTTATTTCAAATACAAACATTCTGCATATGTGTTTGGATTCTCGTATCAGCTCCTGGCCTGCAAGACATTATTTCCTAACAAAGACTAAAACCACCAATAATCTTACTTCTACACTATCTGTGCGTCAGTCACTCCTGATTTAACTTTTTATCTGCAAAAACTGCAGTATGTACAAACAGCTTTGAACCAAGACCAGTTATTAGGAAGTTCTCCTGCTCATTTTAGTTCCAGAAGTGAGCAGATTACATTAGCGGTTGTGCAACCATCAGATAAAACATAACTTAAAGATACTTTCTTGCCTACATATAAATTAGGTTTAAAATGCTCCAAATAAAAATTATATTACTAACTACTATTCCAAAAAGGTGAACAAAAAGGAAATGCCAAGGTTGGCTCCAGAGGAAAAAGAAATCTTCTTACTGTACTTAAAAAGCAAGTAAGTTTGATACATACATAACCAAGGAAACATGAATCTTTGCAATCCCACATTTTTTTTTCTCTCCATACTTTTCCGAGTAATACTTAGAGCAATACTAACTCTTCTTCTGACACTTCCCTCCCTCACAAACGGCAAATCTGTTCTTACCCCACTGATTTACTGTACTGTTAAGTGTTTCCTCATACTACTGATTCTTACTTGCTTAATTCATCTCTGTATCATTTAACTGTTGTGTATGATCCACATTATAAAAGGTCTGCTATTATAAATCTGACTTTATAGAGTACTTCAAGATACAGTTAGACACAAAGTTTTCTCCTAATCAGCCACAGAAGTTCAGTAATTTCTATGATATTCTGCCATTCACAAAACCTTGGTTGAAGTCCATCATGAGGTTACTCCCTAAAACTATCAGACAGGTTTGCAGCTTCCATTAGTTCCTACACTATGAGACAACTCCCAAGAGGTAAACTAATGCAAATTGCATTAAACCACATAGACTTGAACTACAGCTGACAACTATTAGTTTTGGACAGGGTAGAACTAGTTTTCATAACTATCGTGATTTGGGCAGATGCTCATTTAAAATAGCATTATAAATAGCATAGTTATAACTAATTTAGATTCAGCAACATTCATTTTACTCTGGGGAGTTGTTATTATTTCTGCTGAAAATGCAGGGAATTAGTTGACTACTGCTGATTCTGCAAACACTGATTGCAGTTTCTTATTTGGACTACAAGACTTGGGGAAATCCCAGAAAACTACCACTGGGCCTTCTCATAAATTCACTGTCTATTCAATGTATCGTAACAGCCTTCCCTAAGAAAAAGATTCTATGGACAGCAACTGGACTAAGCCTGGTACTATTTATACCATTAATTTAGAGATAAGTGAAAAGATTTGCCCTTAAAATTGCAGCTGTTAAATACAGAAACTTCCTTTATTACACTATTACTTATAGGCTTTCACTATCACAAAACAAATATAAACATTTATTTGGTATTTTTAAATACCATTTTTCAGATATTTCCTTTCAGAAACAAGAAAAATATGATGTGAAGTTGTCAGAGATAGACATACTAGCAGGAAGGGGACAGAAGAGGATCAACAGGATGCCTAAGTCCTACAAGGCACCTTAGGAAGATATATCAATTATGACATAGTACAGGTTTGTCACAGAGAAAGAAAGAAAAAAAAAAACAAACAACTGGCTGCCCTCATCAAAGAAACTGCTAGATAAGGCAGCATTTAATCATAGAACAAAGGAACAACTCTGAAGGACTCATGTGAAAATAAAGGTAATAAATTTCAAATTAAAACAAATGAAGTCATTAAAACAAGTTACTCTATCGTTGGCAGAAAAGAGATCCATAACAGAATTGTTAAACTATTTTCTATTGAGAAACACTGTGAGGTTTACTCTGGCATCATTACTTCTAGGATTTAATTTTGGATGACACACATACTTCTATCCACTGGAGGGGTTGACTTTAAAATGATACAGCACTCTGTCACGGTGGTCTTGTAAAATAGGTATGTGCAATTTGCAGACACTGAGGATGATTAAGCTAGTTATTCCGTTAATCTGAATTTCCATTTGTGGTATTTTTGGAACTCAGTAGAAAAGGTAGTAATACAATTAATGTACTTGAAGAAGGAATGTCACTGAGAAATATGTTTATCCTTACATTTAAGGCAACAAGAGCAGTTACGTCATGACATTTGCTTTGCAAGGGACATACACTGACTTTTTTTTTTTTTTT
>VZSZ01004492.1:3701-22066 GCA_013398815.1 Ibidorhyncha struthersii | reverse complement strand
GTAGCACTGAAAGCCATCTGATCCCTACAGATGTGGTTATTGCCTGATATGCCAGTCTCCTTTCTTTGCAGAGAACAGCATGTTACAAGACACCCTAAGTAACACGTTGGTCAGAAAAAGGCAGATAAATCTCTGTAAATCCAGATGATGCATGAAACTTGGAAGATTACCGACTTGAGAAAGAAACAGTAATTATTCCACGAGCTATGATTCTTCTCACCCCAACTTATACTTTAAGTGAAGCCTAGCGAGTTCTTGACATATTGAGATCTGTTACATTATATACTCAAAAGGTTGAAAGATTCTAGTTTGAAAATTGTGCACTAAAATTCTGAAAGTCTGAAGAATTGTTTCAAGTGCCCTACTGTTGCCATTCAAAGGTAGTTCAAAAGTTTAAGAATTAATCACTGTTTTCCCTTCTACTTTGAATACTCCCAATAAGAAAAGAGTTCACCTCTTCCAAAGAATTGAAAATTCGTCTTGAAATCTAATGCTGACATGATTTGCCTTTTCAATTGAATCATCTGCATCAGCCATAACATTTACAGGTTTTGAATAAAATCCAATCTTTTACTCCTAATCCGGCTCTTTCAGTCCTCTCAACTCAGCATTTTTACAAAATTTGCTTTGTGCCTACATGTGTGTAGCACAACTGCAATATTTGCAAGCAAGACATTTACACAACCTGCAGTAAATATAAGGGCAGGCTTCAAAGTAGGCCCAAAGATGAAAGTTCAATGACATGCAGAAAATGTCACCCATTTTTGGTAGTTGTCTTTTTGAGACAATGACTAACAGCAGGCAATCTCTGCATCTTCTGAGAAAACTGAAGTCTTTTGTTACTTTCATTTCTAGTATTTCAAAACAAGCATGAACCGGCACAGTTGTAGACTATGTCAAGGAGACTTTAAGTCCGTCTAATTAACTTTGACTAATGAGAAAATGCCAAGTCACGGGACACAGCAGCAAAGTGTACTACTTACAGACCCCTTTTTACTGTGCCGGCATTTGTCCTGCCACAGGATTTTGTTTGCTCTGAAACTCCAGAGATTTAGCATCATCATTGTTTTCACATGACCCAACAGGTAAACAGTGAACGTGGTGAGTAAGTCTTAGTCACCTGGTTAAAGTTGGAAAAGAAGGGCATCCTGTTCAGGCCTGCATCCCCTTGTTTTCTAATATAGCAATGGATAAGATGCAGTCTGCGGGTCTGATCCCCTTTAAATGTGATCAATACAAAGTCACGCACAACACATTACATACATACTTGGTAACAGAGACAGACTACATTTTGGCCACAGGACAGATTTTTCCTCCTATACAAGGAAAGATCTCAAGAATGAAGTACTCCAATATGCAAAAGCTATATGGTCAAACTCAATCAAAAGATCTTTCATACTTTGTTTAATAAACTGAAATAAAAGAAAAAGAAATTTGACATGGGAAGTCTGTTAAAAATTCAGCTCTATATTCGCACTCCTTTTAAAGATGTAAGTTGCTGCATAAATCCTAAGTAACTTCTCCATCCTCCAACTAATCTTCCAAAGTTGACAATTCTATTTTTAACAAGAGGGAAAAAAGAAAAAGGTTATTTGTATAACAAAAAATTTTTTTTTTTCCTCTTTAAATTAAAAAAAACAGTATTAAGTCCTATGGTTTGCCTGTACTACATGATAGGAAGAGAACAGCTAATTCACATAAGCTAGTAGAGGCAGACATTAAGACAAAAATTGTCATAATTCATAGGACGTTGCAACTCCAATAAAGGTTCTCAGCTTTTTCTGACACCTCAATTAATCTAAATACATACCATACAGTAAGGGATAGGGAAACATCACCTATATTGTGATATTTGTGACATACTTGACTTAAAACGAAACCAAGCTTTCTAGCATTCCTATGCAAAACACTTACATATTAGTGATAACGCTAGCTTTTGCTTTCATTCCAGACACAATTTTAACTAATTAATTGAATATTTTAACTCTTCAAACCTGTTTTTTCCATGACAAAATTTTGATCATGCATAAAAAAATAAGTTATGTTCCTAATTTCTGTAGCTCTTTCAGGATTTATTTCCTGCATTCATATTCATTATTATATGAAAGCTGACCTATGGAGCCTCTGTACTGTAAAAGGACCACCGTGACTAAGTCCAACCCTTATTTAAGACCTTGTGTTCACCACATCAGAATGTACACATGCTCACTGCAATGAATTCCACACATCTAAACAATCTCAATCAAAATCTTTACATGATACTATTTACTCTGAAAACTGGTTCCAAGCTAGTTGCTGAAGAGGGCTGCAGAAACAATGCAAGACAAACAGAAGTTCCAGGAAGGCTGGTATGCATCTAAGATATTTTCTGCCCCCTAGTGCAATTTTTGGGAAGGAAGAAAAAAAAAGAACATCGATGTCATTTGGCAATATTTGGGTTAACGTGTATCAAAGAAGCAAACATTGACAGCATCTCATAGACAAACTCAAACTTGTGTATCAGCTAGGCAACTCGTTGTATAAACTGCAATGCAACCATAATAACAGAGAATGAACAACCTGCCCATGCCCCTGCAGCATGATGCCTTTGTAGCTAGCCTGTGCAGAGCTCAGTGCTGTCCCAAGCTGCCCAGAATGCAGAGTAGTTATTTTGGGAGTCCCTCACTGCTCTCACACAGACACATAGAAGACTGCTCAGTTCCATAAGCTCCTGTTTGCTCCTTGAAAGCATACTTTGCTGCAAAATACAACAAGTTTTTACTTACTAAACACTGTTAAACTAATTAAACCTGGAAATAAAAATGGAAGTCACAAATCACCTTTCATTACTAGCAAACTATGTTTTGTCTGTGTCTTCTGTCTCATCAATAGTGTAAAAGCAAAGCTACAATGCTGGTAGTTCCACTGATTATGCATACTCAGTCCCACTTACAAAACTGGAAGTCCGTGTCTGTAGTCCCACTGAAGTCAACAGAAATATTTATATGGAAAAGGATCTAATCCTCCAACCAATACTGAACTTGAGCTGCATGAGATAGCTATTTATTAGCTATTTGCATTCATCAAGAAAACTGAAGAGAAAGGTCCTTATCCCTACCACATAAAGGCCCTGTCTGAACTATATTTTTTTTATATTGGGAAGTAAAGGTTACATAATTTATCACCTTTTCACTGTTCTTGCACATGATGCTTATGGTATGAAAATAAAATTTTTGCTTTAAAAAGTAGTGTTTTACTTGAAAACCAAATGCTACGTTTAACTCTCTTTACTTTTTAAACTACACTAGGGTCCTCATATAAATAGATTTAAGATCTTAAACACTTATTTTTCATTTTTCTTCTATCTTATCTCTCATTAAGTAAGTAATCCTTGAGACATTTCAAAAAGTTTTTATACAAAAAAACAGGTGTAAAACTGATAATTTTCAAAATTAAAATAAAATGCTTCCAACAGAATAAAGGAATAAATACTTTACAAAAAAGCAGCAAGTGCACTCACTGGAATTCAGCTAAAGAGCTTTAAACACATTTCAAAAGCCTCAGGACTTGACCATGAAAGGGGATGGTTAATAAAAATTCACATGAATGATTCTTTATGATTTGTCAGTTCCTTTAGAGAAAGTAATGCTTAATTTGTGAAAGGAAATCAGAAAAATTTTGTACAATATTGCCATAACATTTGTTTATATGAACATTTATCAATCCTCAGTTACAATGATGCATTGAATAAACATTTATACAGAGTAGACAAGGTAACTCAGCAAAATACTATTCAAGATCCTAATAACTTGAAAATAACTGTATTATGTATTAAAATAAAAACAAAAATATAAGCTGGAGTAAAGGAAGGAAGTTCAGCACGATCGTTGCGCGATCTGGACAGTGTTAGCATCAAGTATGTATAGTCCCTGTGTACTGCTAAATGCCCACCTGTAAATAAGAGATGCCATTGCAGAAGTTGTAAAACATTGCCTGTGGTAGTCTCACATGCATAAAAAATTCAAAGCCATCTTTTAAACAAACAGCAGACATTCCAAGAGTCTACAAAATTACTCTCCAAGGATACCGTTGGAGCAGTCTGCAGTTCCAACCGTTTAACATAAATCATTGTTAATTGAAAATCCTGTGAAGACTTGTTTTGGAAAGGAAATGTAACTGCATGTCACTTACAATCTTCCTTCAAATATAGCTGTTCTAAATTATTTAATCATCCCCCCCATAAATACTTCAGATACTTGTTATCATCCACTTTATTTTCCTCTTCATTCATGCAAGAGTTCTCTATACCTGTATTTCTCATTATTCTGTTCAGAGCATAAACAATTTTTGTAAAAGATAACATTCACATACCAGATACAAAGAAAACCTGCTATCTTCCACTTATGTATTCCACAGTGATACCAACAGCATCAAATGCAGTATCAGTATCGCTGTAAGCTTCCTTTCCAAATTTAGAAATATTTTATATTTTCAAATACTGATAGAAACACTACACTATTTGTACTTTTTTATAAAAGTACATTGGAAATATTTCGCAATTGCCAAAAAAAGCATCATGTAAGATTCTACTCACCACTTTCTTTTGACTTTGTAAGCGTTTTAGGTTCTCAAAGAATAAACTTATTTCAACCTTTTCACCACCAAATCCCGACTTCTATTTAAAGTAAAGAAAGTAGTATTTGGGATCAGATGTTCATATACCATCGCATGAACAGAATTTCCTAAAATTTCCAACTACATATTCTTCTTAAATACTACTATATCAAAAGTACAGTCTTGTGATGGAGATAATGCATGTAGAATACATGCTTAGAAAGACTTAGAAATTGTTGCCTTAAGAGGCAAGTCACAGAATTGTACAGCCTCAAGGTTACCCAGGGCTCAAACATACCTGGCAGAAAAAAACCCAAACATTTTCACTCTCCCTCTAAGGACAGTAGAGGACATCAGCTCCCACAAAATATTCTGGCTATAAAGAAACCAAGGGTCTCATGAAATGAGAAATGAGCGTGAGGATCCCACAAGCATGGGAGCTCTACAGCCACAGTGTTTCTGGTACAGAGACAAAGAACGGTTTGCATCACTCTTCGCAGTTCCTTTCCAAATACACAAGTGGTACCAGCAGCTCCTAAAGAAGCTTTCTACAGGCTCCATCAGATCACAGTGGCCTGATAAAGGCGTCTCAAAAGGAGCTGGCAAAGAGTAAAAACAGGACATAAGATGATCTCTAAACTTTGTTAAAAAAGATAGTAGTAAAAATAATTATGTTCTCTATCACATTTTACTTAATACTACTAAAGTCACCTCTAATTTTTAAATACCTTTAAGTCAAAAAACATATGCCTATTAATTTTCTTACAAAATATTTCTAGAAACAAACTCATAAGACTAAGTATCTACCCATACAGGAAACATTCTAAACCTGTTCATATTCAGTCATACTACTAATTAATTAAAACCAATACTGTGCCATCAAAAAGGCACAGCACGATACACAGCAGAAGTCTTGGCATTACTATGCTCTGCAGAATTGATAAATAGAGATCTTGTAAGTAGATTTGTTTTCTCTGGGGACAACTGGTCATCACAAACACTGGGGCACTGGGTTGGAGACAGAGGACCAAATACCCCATGACTTTTTATGACAGACAAGGGAATTCCTAAGGGAATTATCCTGTTAGCTTCCTCTTCTACATTGTCCATATGATGGTCTCAGTTTCTTATGCTAAGTATTCATTTCCTTTCAGCTTCGGACTGATTCTCTCACATTCCTACATTGAGCTTCATTAGGGGTTTGATTTAGGGGTTTGATTTCATCCTCTTCTAATTTTTGTCAAGCTTGAAAATCCTTTCTAACTCACTTTTGAGATAATCTCGTTCTTTGCAACACCTGTAACCACATCTATGATCCTTAACAAAAATTCCATGACTTGTTCCAAGTTTAATATAAAGAAAATACGTTTTCCTGATTTTTACAGCAGAAATCTTGTCAAGACCTAAGAACATACTACGCACATATGTGACAAAAGTATTTTCTTCCTGATTGCATACGAAGATAACACAAAAGAAAATTGAAATCAATGGTAACTGCTACCTATTTTTCATCAACCTATCAGTGACTAGAAGTACTTAAAAACTAATGCCTCACCCTCAAGCCCACACTGTTCTCTCTCTATTGTGCACACAAAACTTGCTTTGTTCAGTTTACTTCACTCTTTCTTCTTTAGACATGATAAAACATGACTGGGTAAAAAAGATTCAGCGGTTACCAGGACAGACAATCCTCAGCGTAAATGTTATAACTCCTTAGAATGACTAAAAATTCCCATAACATTTATTTATTTTTACAACATCAGGATTTTTAGCCTGGTCCCATAGCCAAATTCTAATTGAAGCAATTACAGTCTACTTAAATTCTCCATCTAAATCAGCAGGAAATGGCTTTCTTCAATTCTGAACAAATGAGTGTTACTGGTATGTCCTGAATTTTTGCAGAGGTTTAACAGAAGTGTCTCAAAACAATTCTAAAGCTTGGAATACGGCTACACTATCATTCTGGAAATATGCCCAAATCAGAGTACAGCCTTGGAGAGGCCCAAGGCTGTACTTGTTTCAGGGACATAATTACAACATGATTAGTATCCCTTTGGTACTGCAGGGAGAAATAGTTCTCCATTCCAAAGAAGAATCAACTGTAAATAAGCTCCAGACAGAAAATAAAGCCTTGCAAATCCATCCAGCAAATTCCTCAAAACAAGCACCTCTATACCTGTTGCTTCTAGTGAGGAAAAGTGTCACAAGATGCTAGCACTTCATTAAGCTCTGTTAAAGATCTCAGCACATTTTCTGATTACATGTAGAAGAGAATATTAATAAATACACACTCCCTTAATACTGTCTTTCAGTAAGTGTCATCCATTACCTTGAAAAATGCTTATGTCCTAGAGTTACAGCTGTCCACCCACCAACCCTGACATGACCACTTTGGCTAGTTTTCTGTCCCTCTCCAACCAGATTTTATTTTGATTGCATTGATCACAATTCAAATAGGCAACTCTTCTCATTTTCTTCACACCCCAAATTTATGCAAGTCTTTCGTATAAAAAGGAAAACTACAACAAGAGAAAAATACCAGAGGGAATTGATACCAAGTGTACCTATTGTCCTTAAAAAAAAAAAAAAACTTGATACAGCAGTATTCCTTACACTACTACAAAACAAGCACTGTAAAATATTTGTCTGAGTACTTACAAGTATATTGTGCCTTGTTAAGAATCATCACTTCTGGACCAAACGGAAGTGAATTACACTAAATTAGTAAGTCATTAAATCTAAATATTTATTTGTTAAATGTAACTACCGTCACTATTAACACGGAATTTAACCAAATGTAAAAAAATGCTTTGCAACAGCTACCACAGACTTGAGTATATAAAATGAACTTACATCAATTCAGAGAAAAAAGTAACTCGTCAGAATTCACGCATGTAATACACTATCCATGGCTCTCCTCAAAAAAAATAATGTTCAGTTTGTATAACATGTAAATTACAGAAATGTATAATACTCAAAAACTAACACTGCCGACTCAAAACATTCAGCAATTAACTGCTGTTACTCATTTTCCTATAAAAACACCAATAAGGTATCAAAAATTCCCATCAAAGATAATAACCACCGGATACTCCTTCCACCTGATGATTATTCAGTAAAATACTCAGTGTGAGCTGGGCAGCCCTGGACCAACCCTAGACTCAAGAGATGCTAACCTCATTGCAAGCAATTTTGACAGATATCTCTACTGACAATCTCTCATAAGAAAGAAAAAACAACTGAACAAGCAAAGGTAGAAAAACAATGTTTCTATTACATAAACCACATCTAAAGTCAGGCTTGAGAGACAGTGGCAAAATACCAGGGCAAAGCCAGTATTTTGATGTGTTTTATGTTATACAAAGTACACAGGACTTCCGATTACAGAACTGCAACTCACGTAACTATTAAAAAAAAAAAAAAAATGTTTCCTTCAGGGTCAAAAATAAAGATACTTGTGTTTTAAAGAAGTTACTTCAGCAGCAAAATAGGATAGCAAAGAGAGACACTCTCACCGCACATATGGAAACAAAACAAAAGAATTATTCAATGGAGCTCTCTGTTTCTCCTCTCCCAGTTCTGCCCCCATGCGTACCAACCACAGCCTGATGTACAAGCAAGAAAAAGGAATCACAGAGCTCTCATAACAGCAACACCTGCCTTCCTTGGGGCTCACAGGATCACACTGTGATCACCAATCGATCAACAGGAAATCAGGAAAGCACAGCTGCTTCCTGATTCCCTTCACAGGAAAGAAACTGAGTTCACAAGCAGCAGTAAGGGGAGGCTCTAGACCCCAAAGGCCTCTGGCATCCACCCTGACACAAAATCTTCCCAGTTATAAATTAACTGTTTAGACTGAAAACCCACAAGTCTCATATTTCTGCTGCTCTGCTTATTCTCAACCAAATCTATTCTAGACTGTTTTGTAACTATTGTCTTAAGTTCAGACAAACTTAAATCACACCAGTCTGCAATGCAGTTACCTTTCTGTCTGAAACTTTTTATTGGGGTCTTTTAGCTCTGGCTTCCAGTAACTCCAGTTTATCGAGCCCGTTGTAGCATTACTCAAATACATATAAATTAAAAATTAATACCACAACCTTGCTAGAAATTAAAACAGTCAACCAGCAAACAAAGCAACTACTGAGAAAGATATGTTGAAGTAAAATCAGGGGCTTCCACACGTTGTTTTCCCTTTGGCTTTCTAGAGAAGTTTACAGAACTAAAGCAAGAATTTCACTAAACAAGATGCCCACTGCCCTTTGGAGAGAGACAATGAAAATAAAATTACATTCAGTGCTCAAAATCAATAAATATGACAGGCATACGAGCAATTATACAAAAATATTTTAAAAATCCATATCTTGCTGGCATATGACAGACATCATGTTAAAGTAACAATCCAGCTGTTTTTTCCAAAATTATTTACATACATAGTAGACTGCATTTTAGAGATTTCAATGCACAAAGCACAATCAAGGTGCAGGCATCTTTGATGGAACACAACAGAAAATAGGTACACAGCACACTACAGCATAGAGGGATTTAAAAGAAATTTATATTTTCTAACGTACTGCTGATAACCCCCTCTTCTCTTCACAAACTACCTCTAACACTAAAAGCCTTACCCTATTCTGTGGAACATATGGACTGCCTCCAAAAATATACACAGTTTTACCACTTAAAGAGACATTACGCACCTTGCTGCAATTTCTCAGCTATTAAATACTGCCATTCTCCCATACAGCTATGCTATGTAAATGAGTGCTCAGCATTTAGTTACTTTCTCCTACAAGGCTCCTGTATTACATAAATATGAATAAATGAAGGAGTCCACTACAACTTGGCACTAATCTGTAGCTTGAACATGATTACATTTAAGAATCCATATAGCACCCACTACTGAGACAAAAGAGATGATTATACCATAAACTGAAACAGTAATACGTATAGGACTCTTGATTCATGTGAATTTATTTACTCAACTGAAATTACTCAACGAAAAAGACAAAGGATGCCAGCCTTCCACTGACCATGCAATAAAACAGACATTGAATATTTAACGTATTTCCATTATAGCTTACCTGACCAATACGGTGAAACTCCCTTTGACACAATCAAATAATTTTGCTAATTCAGTATAATTAAGCAAGACTGTTATCAACACACTCAGTTGAAAGGCATAAACATATTTTACAGAAAGCGATGTCTCTAACAGACCATGGAACCAGGAGAAAAGTTTTCTCAAATTTTAATCCAGTCTTACAACAAAATTACGGTCAAAACACAAACTACTTGTATCAATTCTCATTTGCAAAAGAAAACTCAAATAATTTCTGGCATGAGTTTCAAGAAGAAGAGGTATATAAGATGAACCACCATTAATTAGCTAATCTGGTAAGTGTGGTTTTTGAGCAAAATTCTCTACGATTTTCCAACACATGCAAAATTCCCTTAATTATTACAAAGAAGAATCTGGAGATACTCAGTTTAGAAATCAACTAACTGAAAAAAAAAAAAAAAAACAAAACAAAACAACACCCAAACTGTCATCATACAAGGTTAGACTAACTCTAAAAATAAGTTAGATCATTGCCTAAGTATTTTCTCTCGCTCATTTTAAGTGAGTTCACAAGACTCAAGATAAGAGATTTTACAGGAAAAGAACAAACAAACTGAACACCTACTCAAAACTGAAGGGGAATTGACAAGAAATCCTTGAGACACCTAGGAATTTGTCTTTTAAGAATTTTTAGGTTTTTATTTGTGTGACAGGACATATAGGCTTTTATCTGCTACAGAATGGTTCAAAACAGTGTAAGTAAGGCCTTTTTTACAGGCCTTCTATCAGTGTTGCTCAAAAACAAGGAAACCACCATATAAAATCTACTGCCATAAAATACTCACTCCAGTAAGTTTTCCAGAATGTTAGGGGTTTTCTCGCTTTTAACATAGACAGGGAAGACAATCTATATTCAGTCTTACAAACCAATCTGGCACGTATTTAGGTTTAGAAAAAAAAACCAAACCAAGACAAAAAGAAAAAAAAGAAGCCCTCAGTTACCACAGTTCATTTTCACAGAACAGTTTTGGCACAATTGTTCTCCCAAGATTCAAGCCCACCTTTATCTCCTCTTTCTTGTAAAAAATTCTACACATGCATTGGGAAACAAATCATATAAAATATTTATATAAAATATTTATGTGTATAGTTCTTTCATAATGTGAAAACAAAAGAGAGTAAACAATGCATACTAATTGATGATGAATTTCCCTTGAGATTCACATCCATATATTTTTTTAAAATCCTGGCACTTTTATGTGAAAACATTTATTTGCATTTGTTGAATAATCATTAGAAAAAAAACCAAAAAACCCGCTTTTCAAACAACAGTCATACTTCACCTGCAAATTCAATTATAAACGGAAGAGCACACTTACAAACTAGAGACTACTCAAAGTGTTAAAACACTAAGGGGGAACAAAATACTTACATTATCTTCCTCCTCTGTATCATCATTGTCATTATCGTCATCACTGTCCTTGAACCCAGGCGGAAGTGGTGGCCCAATGAATTCATCATCTTCATCATCAGTATCGCCAGCTGGACCTTGAGCAGAAGTCTGGGATTGCATGGAAGGACCAGTTAACTCTTCATCTGAGCTGTCTTCACTTTCACTACAGACTCTCCCTCTGGATGGAAGAATTTAAAAAAATTACTATTTCAAGAACATCAGCACTTCCATAGCAATTTTCAGATAAGAGATGTTGAGCACTGTTGTAAATTTGTAAACACTGAAATTAGCAGCAAAACATAAGCTAATTTTCATTAACAGAGTGTAGGCACACCATCATCTTGAAAGCATAAACAATGCTTTAAAAAAAAATAATACCATAGCGACAGACAGTTAAAAAAAAATGGACAAAATAAAACAAAGAAAAAGGTAGATGGATTGTAAAATCAACAGTACCATTTCAGTAGTATGGATTTCAATATTGCTTAGAAGCCAACAGAATATATTGTTACATAGCATTTTCAAGATTTTTCAAGTTGCAACTTGTGCAAATGCTTTGCACCTCTGCTGGCTGGGTGGAGCAATCATTGCCCCAGCTCACAACGAGAGACAGAACACAAAAGATGGCACTTTGCCTTACAATGCTGATAAAGAATCACAGGGCATCAGGCACTTTCAACCAAATATTCGATACTGTCACAAATCTAGACTATAAATGTTATATTAAGTTATCATTTTGCTGCTGTCCAAATCAGTTGTGTGAACAAATTATTTTTGGCATTGGAAAAAATTCTGAAAAGTAGAGCTATTTAATCCATGTTCATTCAACATGCTAGGGCAACAAAGATGATTGAAGGATTGGAGCATCTCCCTTATGAGGAAAGGCTGAGAGAGCTGGGGCTCTTTAGCCTGGGGAAGAGAAGGCTGAGGGGAGACCTTATTATTGCTGATAAGTATCTAAAGGGTGGGTTGAAGGAGTATGGAGCCAGACTCCTTTCAGTGGTTCCCAGTGACAGGACGAGGGGCAATGGGCACAAGATGGAACACAGGAAGTTCCATTCAAACGCAAGAAAAACTTNAGATTTTCAAGACCTGCCTGGATGCAGTCCTGAGTAATGTGCCCTAGGCAATCCTGCTTTAGCAGGGGAGTTGGACTAGATGATCTCTAGAGGTCCCGTCCAACTCTGAAAATGCCGTGATTCCGTGATTCAGTTCATTCAAAATAAATGTGCTCCCTCTGCTGGTAGTTATCAAGTAGGCAGTAGTCTAACTGGCAGAACGTCTAAACATGATAAGCAAAAAACTGTACTTTTTTACTAGATACAGAGTATCACTACGGTGATACCTTGCAGTGGAAATCAGATGTTCCTTTCCGATTTGGTGAGATAAGCTCAAATTGCAAGACTTCATTTGGGAGCTTATAGTTTAAGACCATGTATGTGAGTTTTTAAGTGAGCTGACTGCAAAAGATAGTTTAATAAAGAAAAATAGATGACTACAGAAGTATTGGGGGTTTTTTTAAGTTTAGGTTATCACGAAGAAACTATAATAAAAACACACAAGTTTAAGAACATAATAAAGGATTAAGAAAGTATGTTCTACACTATGTAATTGTGACAGAGAATGCAGGTGCACTCTGCCCCCAAAGCCAGCTGTACACCAAGCAGGTAGTAGGCTACACAGCAAATATTCATGTTGGATAAGCAATTGACATTATATTCTAGGAAGAAATCAAAACAAACTAAACCCAACATGAATTAGGTCCTCAGATGTTACAGGGATGAGAAGGGTTTGCATGCCTGAATGCTTGTCTAATTCTTCCAACTATATTTACTAGCCTAATAAAAGATATTACCTCTACTTACAAACTTTGTTTTGCATAGTGATGAGAGACATTTAAAGACCTAGATCAAGATATGATTATCTAATAAATCTAACTCAAATAGAAAGAGCTTCTCTTACTCTATAACAATGTGGCAATCAATATCCTCTCACCAAAAGGAACCTTTTCCAGCATGTGAGGAACAGGTTGGGACCTTCGAAGCTCTTCGAGTTAGGTATCTCCAAAACTAACAACTTTACTATGTGCAGAAGAGTTGTGTTTTAAGTGTCAGTATGCCTTCCCAAACTAGCAAATCACATACCTTTTCCTCAAAAGCCAAACTATTTAATTACTTTTGGAATGGAACCAAATATACCCTGTGGATGCCAGTGAGAAGAATGTCTACAATATGATTCAAGGAGGCCTTTCCAATCCCGGGGTCCCAGATTTTCAGATCTTTCCATGGGCACCCAATAACAATGGCCAGCTTCCTTCCTAATTACCTATCCTTATCATTCCCTCCTTTGCTAGGAAGTATAAATTGATCAAATCAAACATTTCAGTATTTGAGGGGCATGTAATCACTCTGCATGCGAAATGACCAGAACTGCAGTGCCATTTTTCACCACACTCGAACCTTGGCAGGGACAGCCAAGTACGCCAGCTACAGCTACTGGTCTCCTCTGTCCTAACTGGAAGAGTGTCAAACATAAAAACATCCCAATGCAGCCAGACCAAAAGCCCATCCACCCTTCTGACAGCGACCGGGAGTGGCACTGACAGAAAGGACAAAACAAGTGGCTTTTCCTTCAACCTTCAGCTTTACAGTCTTACTCTACCAGAGGCTGTAAAGAAAGAAGAAGCAGTTTGCTAGCCCCTTTCCCAGGACTCAGAGAAGTGTAAGGAGTCAGTTTTTGCTTTCCCTTATTACCTCCTCAGTAAGTGAAACAAACTTTAAGAAGAAAAAAAAGAAAGCTGCATTAGAGCACAGATGGCACACAGACAGGGGGAATAACAAAAAACATTTTGACAGTTGTGCAAATATATGGGCATATCCCCCCCATGTGTTCACTCTCATCACATCATCCACTCTATATTTTCTCAGGTTTTTTCTTTTTATATACTATCAGATGGTTTCATTTCACAAAGCATAGTTATTATACTTATGCATAAATATATAAGTACCATAACTATTGTAAACATTTCTCTACAGCAAACTAGCTCAAAAGCAAAAGGAATCAATAGCTGTTCTTCACATCTTTTTGCAGTGACAAACCACTTTAACAATTAAAAAGTTAGCATGAGGGATACTACATTAACTGGATGTACTTTGAATTTTTCAAAAAGTAATATTTAGTAATATTTATTGCCATTTGCAGAGAATAGAAGCAGCTATATATATATTAGATTAGTTTATAATAACTAAAATCTACATTATAGGAAGAACTACTGAGAGTCCTGCATTTCAGACTTGTCAATTGTCAGTTGTAGGAATGTTCCTCTGAACTAAGGCTGAGTCACAAAGGCACGTCTCCTTTATTAGCTTCCTGGTTTTAGCAGTGAGTACCAAGCTACACATCAGCTTTTACAAGAAAATATAGAACTTGCAGAGAGCTTTTCATGTCATGCCCTCCCTTCTCAATGCTTCTTAAAAACAAAAAAGAAAAACAAAGAAAACTTAGTATCAGCAGAACTCTGGTCAGAGTTACCAGAGCCTAACTAGTAACTCAGAATACTGAAAGTATTTGTTATCTTCCTCTATACATAGTCCCTGGAGTTCTCTTCTGTGAAGTCCATTAGCAAAATGAGATGATTAGGGAAAGGCTTTATACCACCTGACTGCTTTCCACCTTACAATTTATTTTAATTGATCCTTTGTGCTGAAGTTACCCATATACAGTACACAATCACATTAAATTATTGTGATCCCTCATTATTTCACCAGATAGGTATCTAAGATCATCAAAAGCAAATGGGAGCACAGAGTATTTTTCCCTTATGCACAAGACATAACACAGGATCTATAGGGTAGCATATTGTGCTATCAGTTCTTTCAGTGAGAGTGCACGGCTCATCTGAGTTTTCCAGAGAGCAACAAGTAAAAAGTAAATTTTGTAACAGGAATTTGTTCACAGTCTGAAACACCAGAAGTGTGTCTATAATAACCTACCACATATACTCTATCAGCCCATAAAATAGATATATATAGGTGTACCGGAGTCTTGTATGAGTTACTAGACTTCCATAGATACAGAATCCTAAAAATTTATACAGTGCACTGATCTCCACAATCCCTGCCATGCAACAGAGTTGTGGGGCCCCCATTACCTTCAGCTACTTTCGGTTTACCAGCATTTTAGAATGCAAACTGTCAATGCAGTAGCATTTATTATTTGTCAACAACAAACAAACCTTGGCAAGTTTAAGAGTAAATTTCAAACTGAAGTCAAAACAAAATACTTTCTCAACCCCATCACTACTCCATACAATGTGTATACAGAGGCTCTCCACCTACTCTGATTTCTCTACTTTGCTTCTTTTTCAGCGGGCATGAACAAGTATATTCTATCTACAAGTGGGAACAATAGCTGATCATTAAGTCAGCACATGTAGTCATTACATTTGCCCTAATATTTTAAAAATATCCACAGATAACATTGTTGTTATGTTCTAACAAAAGTATGCTGAACAGGATTAGGAAAGAGACCGCAATTGCATCTTTACGAAAGCATAGATAAAAAAAGTTAAATAGCACTACTTCCACTGAAATCCTTCAGATAACAGACACGTTCACACAAGTTAAATGACACTCATGCTCTCAAAAAAAACCCAAACCAAACCCAAAACCAAAAACAAACAAAAACCAAACAAACAACAAAAAAAACCAACCCAAAACCCTCTTTGGATAAGAAAGCTGTTACATGGAATCTCCCACCACATCCAAGTACCTTTGGGTTAACGTGGATGCAGCTCCTGTTGCACTGGATGCTGAAGCTGATGGATCGGCATCTGGACTTCTAAACTCTTTTTCAGCCTGCTCTTCCTTCTCTCTCTCTCGAGCCTCTAAATATGGAGACCACATAAATGACAATCAATCAAGACTTTTAGAAAATAATAAAATTAGAGGTTTGCTGAGGACAGTAAAATATTTTTCTTCATTTTCAGACCTATGTAAGATACCTGAAAAGCTAACAGCAAATAAAGGATTTCACCTGAAAATAGATTACTTCTCCACATAAATTAAATTTCCATTGCTACTGCAATGATCACCCAGAAAAATACAAAATATCACAAGGAAAATGCAAACACCTGCCAGTTGTTAGATTGTACACACTCTCAAACATAAGCTGATCACATAAGGATGCTGACATTTCAGTATTTTCAATACTATACTAAAACAGGATGATTACTTCATTGAGTTATTGAAGTTTTCATGGCACGAGGAACTAAATCAGTATGTGAGTATACACAGGTGTATAAATAAGTGAACTCTAAATATGATCTATGGGAAATAAATACAAAAAGTTGTTTGTATTAAGAGTTTATTCCCACTTCACTTACTGAAAAAGAATCTCTGTGGAACAGTGCAACAAAAATCAAACTAAACAGAATCTTCAATTTCAAAGTATAAATAAGAATGGTAAGATTACAATAGGCTAACAGATACAGCTACCATATTTCTAAAAGTGCTAAAATAACTTCAATTAAGCAGAAAAAAATTACTTTCTCTCTATAAAAGAAGTATTACTTCCTTTTTTTGCTTACTGTTTGTTAACTAAACTAAGAAGAAAAACGCGTTTTGCAGCAAAGCTAGGAAACATTATTCTCTGAAGAGAAACACAAACGCCTGCCAAGATACAGAACCAGGAAACATATTTTGATCTCAGTTCTTTTTATCCGCAGTTCAGGTAGTGGAGAAGACATTTCCAAAAGTTACCATAGGCATTCCAAAAAGCTAAAGGTCAACACTGTATCTGAAGAAATCTGAAAATAAAATGCTCACATTGCCCCACCCCCACAAAAAGCTGTAAAACATACGCCTTTTTGATTACTATATTCTGGAAACCAAAATTTGTTTCTAAGTTAAACAGCTGAATTACATACAAAGCTTCATCATTTTTGGTTAAATGATCAACCTTATCAACAACAAAATGTCTTGGGCTTCCTTTATGGATAAAAGCCTAGAAACCTAGGGGGGAGGGGATGAGTGGGTGCAAGGGAGGGGACGCATTCAAGATGCTGTTCAAGATGTCTTGACTTAAGAACATTATGTTTTTGTAATCACTTACTGGATTTCCCTCCTCTGAGGGAAATGATCTCTCATGATAGCTCAATCTGAACGGGTATCAAAAATGAAAAGGTTTCCAATGTGGAAACACGTTGTTGTGTTTAGATTCTGCCAACACAAAAAGTGGTCCATATCGAGTCTTGGAATCCCTTCTATATTTGAATTTCACAATGTCTTAAAAGCCCACAAAGCCAACGAGCCTCCACAAAGGTCTGTTCTTGTGGTTCTGTGTAGAATCAAAACAATGAAAACAACCATCATCATAATTATCTCATTCCTTCATACAGAATTGCTTTCTTCATGATAAGGTGCTTCAAGTCTACTAACTTCATAAACTGCAACAGTTTAGAGAGCGGGCTAAGTGTAATCTATTAAGATAGAAGCAGCTCAACCACAACAGCATCACATAAAAAAAAACAAACCAAAACCCATATCCTGCACAAACTGTCCAAGTGGAGGGATGGACACGTGGGTTAGCAAAAGTGTTTCTAAAACACATGTGAAAAACACACTTTGAAAATTTACCCACTCCCAGCACAACAGAAGACAGAGATAAATTTGTGGGCTGCTATATAACCAAACAGCATTTGGTGTAAGACACACAGTTCTTATTTGTTATTCTGTTATCTCTAGATTATAGCTCTCTGTACCGACTCCCTTTCCAAAATAAATACAGAGCTAAGTAAAACAAGAAAAGAACAAGTCTTGTGTTCAAATCGACCTTTATCCTGTGTCTGTAAGCTATGCCTCGCAACAGGAACCTTGCACAAGCACACTACTCTTACATACTCAGACAACGTACATGAATTAATAACTGTACTGTTTACTATGCCCCAAGCTGTTTAGGACTGTCTTCCCTGAACAAACCACAACTGTGTTTTGCTCTCTAGGCAGCCAGTTTGAGATACTTTAAACATCACCCCCAGACGGAAAACGAAGACACAGCGCATTAACTGACTACACTCGCTCATCTTACCCAAGACCTTCCTGCTCCTCTCCACTGCAGTCCTTCTCGTTTGCTCAAACATGGCTTCGAGGTCGAAAGTCCGAGCTTTCTTCCCTAAAAAAGAAGAAAAAGGAGACTGCAACACACGTTCACGCTGGCCACAGGCACTCCGGCAGCTCCAGGCCGGGGGGGAGGTAG
>VZSZ01004491.1:289696-326993 GCA_013398815.1 Ibidorhyncha struthersii | reverse complement strand
TGTCTTTGTTTTATTCTTTTCCGCATTTAATACACTGGGGCTCTAATCACTGACCAGAGATGTAGAGGTCATCACTGCACTAACTTTTTAAGAGCTTAATCATCAACAGTATTCAAGGAGATGAGTAAAGAGAGAGGAAGTTCTGAATTTTCATTTTGCTTCTGCTACTGATTCATCCCGTAGCCTTGAGGCATCTCATTTCCTGCCTCCGCTCCCGTTCCCTGTGTGGAAAATGGGAGTGATTTTGACCTACTTGATACTGTGAAGTGTTAGACGTGTGCCCCGTTGTACTGTCTAGGGAAATGGTTCTCGCCTTGGCCAGGGAAGTCCATAAGGGAGGCTCAAGCTGGGGTGAGGAACAGCAGAGGACAGAGTAGCGAGCAAGGGAGAGGGAGGCTTTGCACAGTCCAGCTCTCCTGCTGCAAGTGGGATCCCAAGACCAGAGGGAGGTTGGGAGGCTTTAAAGACTGCCTGCTCTCCTTGTGCTGCTGAGCTCTCCTCATGATGGTGATTACAGCACGGGCTGGGAGCAGATCATATACAGAAGGATGCCACACAATCAGCCTTCCTCCAGCTTATGCTCCTCTCCTCCTCTGCTGCTTCCACCACCGCTATCTCACACCTCCATGTGAGGGCTGCTCCGCGCAAGCACTGTCGGCACACCCAGGTTCTTATAAGCTGCATCCAAATGTCATATAGGTGGACGCGTTCCCGCAGCTTTGGTCACCCAGTTGAGCGTGCACTGCTGCTGGTGGCATCCTGCTGCTTCCCCCCTCCCCAGGCTACTGCACTTCCTCCCGGACTGATGGGTTACCCTTATCCTGACATGCCGGCAAGGCTCAGGCACGTCGCTGGACCCAAGCGCAGGGAAGCACGTGTAAATGTGGCTGTAGGTGACACCAAGATGCACAGGGCCCAAAAGGAGCTGCTTTCCTCCAGCTGTACATTTCCAGGCCATCACTGTCCACCCCCTGGCTTCCTCTGTTAGCAGATTGGGGACTGGATTGAAAGGACTCCTGAAACACAGGGGCTGCCTAAATCCTGCTAGCGCGGGAAGAGTGGCAAAGAGAGACAGAGCACTTTCCACGCCTGCTCGGTACCTGGCGGGAAGGCACAGTTCTATCAGCACTGTCAGCACTTTGGAGGTGCCCACCGCTCCCCATCCCCTGCCAGGCTTCTGTATTTTTTGCAGGCTTTGCTTTACCTCTTATGAACACCCTGCTGTGAAGCAGTGGCGGGCGCCAATGTGAGAGCAGGAATTCCTCAAGTTGTTATTGCACAGACATCTAGGTACCACAAAACTGTGTCCTAAAAGCCATTTTGGGGTGAGTTACCTCGAATGGCACTGCAGTATAGTCTAGGGAGACAAGTTAAGCTTAGTCCTGTAATAAGCAATATCACACCTGTGCGGCACTGGAGCACCCAGCAGTTCGAACTTGATCCAGATCGCAAATGAACATATGACAATGTTCTTATGAAAATAACATAATATGGTGTTTATATTGTCTTTATACTTTTATGCTAGCTGTGGCGCAGAAAGATGGTACCTGGTCCATCTAAAGCCATAGGACATAAGAAGCTGATAGCTGAAATGGTAGGAAGTTTGCTGGGACAATGTGCTCCCAGAGAAACTTGTGAACGAATCCGAACCAGCAGAGTAAAGTGCAGCAATTTGCATCACCTCGCTGGGGCATTTTGAATCTGATTTCTGAACATGCCCACACAGGATTTACATCCGTGGAGCCACAGCCTCCATGAGGAGGCTGCTCCCATCCCTGGAACAGAACAGGACAAGGAGGGGTGATTTCATGCTGCCACTGTCTTTCGCTGACTCCACATCCCTAATCGATCTTCCCAGACTGAATTCGCAGCACAGCACAGCCCAGCACTTCACATCAGACCGGGAACTGTCAGTCCTGCAGCCAGGCTTACAGCTGGCAAAAATGCATAAACCTGGCATAAAACGACTGTTGCATGCTTGGGCTAATTGAGAAGATGCCAGGTATATTTTCAGACACAGCCTGCGTTCTAAGCTTTAACAAGCTAGCTGCTTCTGGTCCTGCTATCTATCACACAAAGCATGCAATTACCAAGCGTGGCTGGCTGTCACAGGCTATCTCTGCTTGCAGCTAAGCTGGCTTGTAGTTATCTTCCCATGAGCCAACTGTGACACTTATTTAACCTCTCATACAGGGCCCTGAGCCATATCTGTAGTGGCGATGACCAAACTTTTTTCCTCCCCGTCTGAGTCAGAACTCCTCGGGGAGTATTGTCCCTCCTCACGTTTGTCTTGATGTGCCTTATCTCACCCGGGGGCACCCGGGGGTGCTCACCCAGAGTTTCTGAGATCCGTGCTTCACCCGGAGTTTCTGAGATTCCGATGAGCAAGGCAGAGAGACAACCTGCTCACGCCATGTTTGTGCCCTGGAATAAGAAAAGCTGCTCTACCAACGTGATGGTGGCTGTGGCTTTGCAAGCATTTCCCTGCGGGCAGTGCTCGTGTAAGGATCTCCCAGCCCTCCTCCACCAAGCACACGGGCATGTATCCTACGCTCTTCCTCCTGGTCTTTGGCTCCTGTCACTGGACTGTCCTTGTAGTTGTGCTGGTGCCTTTATTTGCAGAGCCGTGTGATGAAACAGATCAGGGTTGGAAATAACCCCTGCTTTCAGGGTTTATCCAGCTCAGTTGTGCTCACAGTGCGGTGAAAGAGCAGAAACGAGCAAAGCGGTGAGCGTGGAGGTGGTTGGGTTGCTCTTTTGTAGGCCTCCAGTTCAAGTTGAGTCTGCAAGTCTCCCAGGCTCTTGAGGAGGTAGGTGGGGATTACTTCTCAAGAACTCAGGCCCTGTTTTGGTGTGGCCCTGAACATAGTCTTGATGTGCCACGTACTGAGTCAGAAATGCCGCAACGACACGATGCAAAGCACTGAATCTGTATGAACTTACTCTGTCAATTCAAATGTGTTGAAAAAAATTCTGAAGGAGTCATTTTGTCCCAGACCATCTTCTGATGGAGCAGGTACTGTAGCCAGCTTAAACCTGGTAAAAAAGAATAAAGCTGTCACAGAAATATTTCTGTATACTTGGGCTAACTGAATGGAAAGATTTTTGTGTGCCTACATCTGATCCAGAGCAAGCTGATCCCAAAAAGCCCACAGATCTGGTAATAACCAACTGGTGACCACGGCCTGAGCTGGTACAGAAGTCACTGCATTACCAGAATGAAGCCAATACACTTCTGCCAAGTGTACTTCTGCAAGAAAGCTGTGAGAGCATAAATTCCCACAGTGCCCCTGGTCTGAGTACAGCTGCCTTTAATCCTGCCAATTTATCCCCATGTTGAACTTCATGTATTGTGCAAACTCCCTGTGAATTCATAAATCTCTGAGGACTGTGGCTTAAGTAAGGTAAATTATAGAAATCAAAATTAAAGTGTAAAGCATATATTTTAAACAAACATTAAGGCTACTGAAGTCTGCCCTTTGAAAGCTTTCTTCTTCAGTTTCCAAGTGACTTTTATTAGAATGTTGAAGGGATTTTCATTTTGTGTTGTATTTTACAATGAGTAGCGAGTTCTATTTTGAAAGTAATTCTAAAAATGAAGAATGAATTATCACCAAAATGTAAAAGAAAGGAGGGGGAAAAATCATAGGTGAGAATTAACTGTCCTTTCAAATGAAAAATTAAAAACCCAGTGCTGTTGAAGGAAATGTAGAACCACGTAAGGATTTCCACAATTAATGCACAGGCTTAACTGGTTTAAGTTTCCCTTTCATTTTATACAGCATGAGGTTCACAGAGGCCATAATTTCACAAAACTCTGGCTTTGTCAGAGAAGCTAACTTAAAATGTTCCCCCTCCTCCCTTCCCTGGCACCTTGTACCTGGTTTTCAGACCATAGAGCACTGCTCTCTCCATGGGCAGATCCTGGTAGAAGAACAAGGGTTTGCAGGGCTGAGCCGCACACCGGCTTAAAAATAATACTCCCCCCAAAAGAAGTGACTTCTAGCGTGCATCGGTTCTGGTTTCTGGCGTGACCTCACAGACAACGGCAGTGGCATCACCGAGCAGGCCGTGACGGCAAAGAAGGTCATGTGGGAGAATGGTGAAAAGGTGAAATGGTATTGGCAACTTCTTAAGTTAGCTCCGACAGCAAAGCCAAGATCTCATGGAGCTGCTGCTGACATGTCAATAGAAATGCCAGGGAAAGGTCCGTGGGAAGAGACAAAGCCTTTAGGCATCACCGTGCAGCATATAATTTAACAAAAGACACCCACTGGTCATAATAGATGGTTGAAACAAAAAGTATTAGTCACCCTTGGGCTGGTGATTGACACAATGTAATCCTCCAGGTATTGTTTTTTCTTTTAAACAAAACTTTGTCATCAAAATAAAGCAAAAGGCTGAAAGTTATGGGGCATTGCTGGGTTTTGATGTGAAGCAAAATATTTTAGCTACAGTTTAGCTTGAAATGTCATTTTCTGTCCTGTCGTCTTCTTCTTCTAGATCTTGTTGATTTACCAGGTGGCTCTTCTATATGATACATTTACCCTCTGTGATCTGGTTCTAAGAAAGCCAAGTGTCAGTGGTACTGTGACACAGCAGTTTGGTAAAGCTGCTCAGTGTAACTGTTAATGAAGAACTTCCTAATCAATACAATTATTTTATCTTCTGAAACATGGAGGCTTTTAAGGGTCTCCTGGTCATAACAGAAACCCTTTGAATAAAGAGGGTCTACAGAGAGCTGTAATCTCTAGACAAAACCTGTGGGATTCACCTGTCCATTTTGCATGCCTATATCTACGCTGATCACCTAAGCTTCCTTTGACAGTTGACTGAAAGAAGTAAGCATCTCCAGGGTACAGTTCGTGTCATCCCAAATCAGACAGGTGAAGTGGCTCAGAGGAAGGCTATCTTAGTGCTGACGACAAAGAAGGCTTGGTGAATTTGGATGCTGAAGCTTGCACTGAAGCCATCTTGGGCTGGTTGCAATGAATCCCATGCAGCCGGTCAATGCTCTTTCATTCTTTAACATTTTAAGTCAGTTTTTAAGATTTTCAGCTGTGCAGTCCTGCATACTTTGGAACTTATTTACCCGTTTGACTAGCAAAGTGAAGTCAAGGGGATATTTACCTGCAGTGAATTAGTGTAGCTCTTCTTGTGAAACTGCATGGGAGCTCTGTGGACCCACTTCTCCCCTTTAAGACTGGTGTATTTACTATAAGTAGTCATCATCAGAAACAAGTATGATGTTAGGCAATGGTGAATGGGCAATTTGCCCTTAGCTCAATTAGCTCTGAAATGGAAAAAGCAGGAAAATTACACAAAGAATAGAAAAACAGCACATGATTTCCCAACAGCACTTGAGAACGTTTTCTGCTGCTTTGATCGTTACTGTTCCCTCCTCTCACAAGCCCAGACTGGAGCCGTTACTTGGGCTAGGAGTAAATACGTAGGGACAAATGATGAGATGAAGGTGTACACCACAGCATATACTCCCAGTTCAGAAGGCAGCTTAAGTACTGAAGGCGGTGGGACGTTAATGGCATGCAAATGCGCGCTTCTGAATAAGGGCGTTCCCCTAGATCAGATCCTGAGTACTTGGCAAGAGCGCTTTGCAGAGTTCCCCAGGACACTGCCAGATGTACGCAAACCCTGCCCGCAGTTCCCGTGCTGATCAAGTCCCTGATTTCCCCCGGGAGAGAAAGGATACCTTTACACTAACTTCAGGACCTAAAATTCTGCTCATTGAGGATGAACATCAGCTCACCAAACTAGTTTTCCCTTGCGCTTGAATCTTGAAAAGGTTGAGGGTAAAAACCTCTGCAGCTGGAACCTTCTTGACCTCCGTGGAATATAAGGAGGAAAATAAGGGCCAGTTACCTTAGAGTCAGGCGTTCCAAGCATTTTGTAACAGTTAGTCACTTTCCTCTCACCACCAAAATAATGTAGGACGGAAACGCTTTACGATTTTTTGATGATGAAATTTTACATTGGCGGGGTATAAAATTATATTTAAATATCAACCTTCTCCCTGCATCACACAGCAGTTTCTAACATGTTTGCATACTACGTTCTACAGGACAACAGCTAATATCTACACTTAATGTCACTTAAATCTTACATAGTTGTCTGACACCTCTGAGCACTTCAGAGAAAAAGAAGATTATTTTCTTTAGCAAAATGCTGAGAAATCAGAGGTCACAAGTTCTTATATACCTGGAACTAATTTGGGATTTGGGTTACCTAACATGAGACAAACTTTTCATTCACACTTTACACGTCGTTTTTCCTGGAAGTTGACTTTATATACACTTTCACAATCCTTTATTTTCTTCTACAATCCTAACATCACAAAATCTATGCAGATGTCTAGAAGTTGTGGCTTCCCATGAAAAATCCCGGGGCTAAGCATCCTTCCTGATGAAATTTGCAGCTATAGTGCTTTTTCACAGAACCCTTGCAGCAACATTAGGGTCAAGTTCCTAGACTGACTGTCTAAGGCACCCCGGACCACAGTGCACCCCAGCACCCATACCATCACGGTGTGTTTATGCAATCTGGCTTCCTATAGCACGTGCAGGCATCATGCTGCGTAGCCAAACCACCTCTGCCAAGTTTGACTGGTCTTCTGTCCAGATGCATGCCAGTCAGTGCAAAAAGGGATAACAGTTTTATGATATGTTGCCTCATCATATTTCAAAAGACAAAACAAGACAGGTCATGTCATCCTGCAGTGCCCTTCAAGCATTTGACATTCCAGCACAGGTCCGATCACTCCCAAGGACATACGTTACCTCCTCGCTGCTTGTCATTGCAGGCCATGGTTTATGAGTAAGAAAGTTCAATCAACAGCGTGGTGAGGTGAAGATCTGCCCCAGGAAGATCCTGTTGATGGATGTGTGCAAAGGAATCTGGACTTACAATTGCAAAGGAAGATCTAAGATATTCTCTTACTGAGACATCTTGTCCTGGCTGCAGTTTTCCCCAGCTCTCCTCTGTTCACCCCAGAGACGGTAGCATGGACTGATGAAGTAACCCGTTCCCTAGACTCCCCTGGACTCAGGGCTGAGGAGCTCAGCCACACAAGGAATCTGGGTTTGGGTACCTTGACTTTGGCCCAGTGCAGTAGATGAGGTCCCATTACCCAAAGTGCCCTTGAGCTGTACCCCTAAAATGCTTGGGATAAGAAAGCTGCCCCTAGACTGCTTGTATGATTTTTTCATCTCCAGCGCTCCAGGGTTTGCCTGTCCTTTTCAGTTGTCTCTCTGTTTAGTCCTGTTTGCGGGCAAAGAGACATTCATCAAATTTGACTGCATTTTATGGTGTGTAAAAATTTACTCTAGGCAATAACAGGTAGACTTCTGCACAAGTATCAGAAGTGGGAATCATCCTAAACGCTGTAAGATGTCTACAGTGTAGAAGTCCAGACTTGACCTCTTCACATCTCGCTCTCTTCATAATAGTCAGCAGAGAAAGAAAGGCACTTCTTGGGCATGATTCATCTCATGTAAAATAGGTCACAAGAAACACTTTCTAGAAATGCATATTTCTCTGTATTGACTCTGAAGGGAGTCTAGGTACATAACTCGGGCATAAACGGTTATACTGCAAATGTCCAGAGTTAGACGGGATCAATCCCACATGCCTTGTCTGGACTTAATACCCTATGGAAAGACTTTTTTCCTCATCTACTCCCTTATCAGGTGTGCATTTGTCAGCTCCTTGGATGTCTCTGATGTCTCTGCAGCTCTTCTGCTGCGGAAGAGCTAATTGGTCCCTTCACCCAGGAGTGCCAAACACAACACCGTCAAGATGGTTGAGGGAAAATACAAGTAAGGGTAGTGGGACTTGACTACAGGACATGAGGATCAGCACGCAGGATCACAGAATGGTTAAGGCTGGGAGGACCTCTGGGAATTGTCTAGTTCAACCCCTGCTCAGAGCAGGGTCAGCTAGTGCAGGTTGCTCAGGACCACATACAGTTGGGTTTTGAGTATCTCCAAGGATGGAAACTTCACAACCTGTCTGGGTGGTCACCCTTTCAGTAAGGGAGCGTGAGTTTTTTTAATGTTAAAATGGTATTTCTTGTATTTTCATTTATGCCAATTGCCTCTTGTCTTTTTACTGGGCACCACTTGGAGTCTGACTTCATCTTCTTTGGTCGCCCCATGGGGTATTCATACACATGAATCAGATCCCCCCTGAGCCTTCTCTTCTCCAGGCTGAACAATCCCAGCTCTCTCATCCTTTCCTCATATGTCACATGCTCCAGTCCCATCATCACCTTCATGGCCCTTCACTGACTTGCTGCAGTAAGTTCCTGTCTGTGCTGTACTGGGGAGCCCAGAACTGGACTCAGCACTCCCTGATGTGTCTACCAGTGCTGTACAGATGGGAATAATCACCTCTCTCGACCTGCTGGCAACCTTCTTCCTAATGCAGCCCAGGGGCTGCTGGCATCATTTGGAGCTACTGCAATAGACAAGGGCAGAGGGCAGCTGCCAGCATGACTGTAACTCAATTCCCAGGAATGCCAGAAGCATGTCTTCTAGTTAAAGAGCTCCAGCCTTTAGGCAAGCCAAGCACAGCATGCGAGGAAGGCTGCTCCACGGGGAAACTGTAAGCGTGGGAGGGCAGGCAGAGAGGACCACTGTTCTGGTACTGGCCTTCAGTTGCTACTGAAAGAAGAGCAATACGTGTCGTGGTCTTGTGGCTGATGGGTGGGTGGTAAGGAAGGGGCAGCTGCTCTCCATACAAAAGGAGACTTGGTCTGTTGCCGGCAGATGGGGTGAAAAAAAAAAAGAGAGGTTAAGTGTGAAGAGAGGAGAAAGGGGTGGCCAGGCACAAGCAGGTGTGTCCAAAGGTATAGGGTCTCCAAGGGCACGAAGCCTCTGACATTTATGCAGATGGCATTGCCTGTGGTCCTTCTTGACCCAGAGCCACGTTTATCAAGGCTGCTGCCATGGTTGTCTGCAGGTGGCTGGAGAGCCCTTTCAAGCATAGGGTCCTGCCGGAGGCACTTGGGTTGAAAAGGCCCCCCACCACCCTTGCCTAGACTGTGAAGAACCCATATTTACCATGCTGATCTGAAGGGTGTTCTCCATTCTGGCTTTGAAGTGATACTGTGCATGGTACTAACAAGCCTTCAGCCTCCCTTAAAGATCTTCAGGACAGATAAAAGATGGAGCACTTATTGCCGCAGAGATCCTCAGGGAAAAACTGCAGAATACAAAGGTTCAATGGGCATGACAGAGAATAACTTCTGCTCTCTGAAACACACTCCTTTGCCCTATGAGTGGATCACAGCACATAGGGGGCAAGCTGTCCGTTGTCTAAAGCATAGGATTTTCTAAACAAATAGAGCATACAAGTAATTTTTTTTGATGTTTTGGTACAACGCTCTGGCAAAACTTGTGAGATAAGCTAGGTTTGTTGTATTGCAACCTACAGCAGGTCATTTCATCTCCCCTTGGGCCTTTATTTCTCATCTGTCTCAGAAAAACACTGTGAAAAAGAACCCATGGCCGGTGAGCGGCACTGGCAGATGAACCGAGGCTGCGGCTCCACAGCAATCTAACATCTTCCCAACCGGGTGGACCCATCTCCTCCCTCATGGCCTGGTAGGTGTCGGGCCAAAGCACTAGCAGAAAACAGCTCGGTTTTTTCATCCAGTTGAGGTGATGAAATGGCTGCGGGGAGGACCCAGAGAGCACCAAAGCTGGCACCACGACAGAGCCGAGCGCCTGGGCAGGGCAGGGCTGGGTGGTGGCAGTTCACAGGCAGAGTGGCCCAGGCTCTTGCAGGAGGGGAGCCGGCAGAACACCGTCTTAATTCTTCTGCACATAAGCTATTTGCCAGTGTTGTGTGAGCTATGAGGGGACATTTGTAAAAGCTTTATCCACCTGAATGAGTCACTGAAGAACATTGCTGGGATTATTTTTTTTTCCTGGTTTGCCTGGTCCACTGAAATGGGTCAGTTACTAGTGGAGATAACAAAAAGCGTTCACTGAAATAAAAAATGCCAGTGTTCAGCAGTGTGGCACCCCTCCTGCTCAGTGCTCATGCTGTAAAATTCCAGCAGGCAAGGAAGGCTGCTTGGCTCTTGTTCAGGAACTGGCAGGAAACAACCCCCACTAAGCTGTGATTCAACACCGCGAGAAAAAAAAAGAATTCCCTTCCTCTGTAACAGGGAGCATGGATGAACACGGCTGGGTTAATAAAGCAACGCTGCCCTGTCACATCTGGAAACCCAGGTTGGGAAAAAAAAGAAAAAAATCCAATTAGCTCCAACTGTCCTTACTATAGTGGTCCTAAATCAGTCCCTAGAGAGCCGTTGCATCAGATAACTGCAGCCTGCAGTGACTGACTACATGCTCTGCAACATTTGCCACAGATGGCAGCCACCAGCCAGGAGAGAGGGGTGCCCATTAGCAGAGAGGAAGAACTCAGCTAAAAGTGCCTCCCCCAGCCTCAAAAAGGTGGTAATGGCATGAAACAGAGCTGCTTGCTAGCAGATGCCCCTCCCATGCAAAAGAAGTTACTGATATAAATTTAAAAAAAAGAAGAAAGAAGAAAACAGATCCTACAAAATATTCTTTCTTTTTTTTTTTTTTTTTTTTTTCTTTTTTCCCTTTTCCCCCTCTTTGTTGTAAAGCACCCCGGCAAAGCCAGAGCTTGTAACCTTCCCTTATTCCAGGTGCTAAAGCTTGCTGTGTGCAAAAAAAAAGCACCGTGAGAGACTGGCTGGATTCTCCAAGTTAGCAGGTGTTGGAAGCCTGCAGGGATCTGCAGGTTAATTAATCCTGACTTACCAGGGCTGGGGAGGCTTATTAGCCTCCACCCTAAAAATGAGGAAGGCAGGAGGAGCCCTCTGGGGGGGAGGCAGGTAGTGTTTGTGGGGAGAGAAGCTGAGGCAGAGCCAACTCTGGGGAAGAGGCTTTAGGTGGGGCTTATGAATTCATTTTTCATCCCTTTTCTCTTAATAAAAGCAAAGTTCAGAAGAAGTATATTTTTACACTTTAAAACAAGCATCTAATTTGTTGATGGTTAGTGGGAGCTCCAGTAGCTGCCATGCAGAAACCAAAAGAAATCTCCCCACACTCTACCGCAGAGCTGGGCAAGTGCTTTGGTGTTACTCACCTTTGCTGTCTCCGGCCCTAAACGAGGAATTTTTAAGGGCCGTGGGGGGGATATTTGACTTGCTGTCAGGGCTTGTGAGACTGCACGCTTGACTTGGTAGTGTTTCTGGGCTCGCCTGCCTGCGTGTCATAGGGTATACGTTGCTTTCTAATCAAATCCAAAATGTCAGGGAAGGTATCGCTGGCCAAAACCCTGTTGACTGTGGGGGAGGGAAAAGGGAATGGAAACACCACAGGAGGGGGATGGGCCGACTGTTTAGCATAGCTACAGCTTCAAGCATCGCTGCAATTGTTTATGGTTCAAACAACTGGCTGATGGCACCCACTTGCACCTTCTTGCTCAACAATGCCTCTATCTCCTCTCTCCCCCTCCTCCTCCTTGCCTTTGAGGTGTTGACACCCTGACAAACTCAGCCCTGGCCTCTGCCTGGAGCGGAGCGAGGTTTTCCAGGGAAGGCTGAGCTGTGCATCCCGGCTTCCCTCCTCTTCCCAACACTTGCCCACAGCATCCTCTCACCTGGCCTCCTCCCAGGCAGCTGGAGCAGCTCAGGGTGGCAGGTAGGACAGAGCGGTGGGAGATGGCCAGGCTGCCACCACCACCACAGGGGATGTGCGCCAAACCATGAGGTTTGATGCCCAGACAAAAATCATCCAAGGAAAGGGAAGAGGGATAGCAGCCCTCCTGGGGTGTGGAATTGGACTGTCTGGGAGAGAAGGAAAAGAGATGCCTGCAGAGCTCCTGCTAGGGGAAAACACGTAAAGCCCCGCTCAGGGAGGGAAGGAGCACCCTGGAATAAGGGCAAACAGGAATGGGGTGAGAACACAGTGGTTTAGTATGGAAGGAAGCGAGAAACGGGGAGTAATCAATTCCTACAGGGCAGCCCTGGCACAGAGGTCGGAAGGATGGCAGGCATAAAAGTGACCACCCTTGTCACATGCTGGGCCTGTGAAAGCTCTTCTCTCTCCCAGTACATTGGACTCAGACTTCTCATCCATAGTGTGTTCTCAAGGCAAACTCAGGTCAAAATAAGCCCTTAATGATGGCAACAATTGCCTTTGATAGAGCTTAAAAGAGAAGAATAATACACTTTTTTTTTGGGGGGAGGCGGGGGGAGAGGGGTAAGCATGACTGGTATTCCAGGGAGGACTACTAGGCTCCAGGCTACCGCTTGTCCCGATTCTCAAGGAATAAATCAAGAGAAAACTCCCGGTGTTTCATTTCACGTGAGAAATGAGAATGAGCTTGTTCCCATTTCAGAGGGTTTGCTGGGATGCCCCTTTCCCTCCTCCAGCATCTGCAACCAAGATCTGAAAATTACAAAAGCGACGAGGGTGGTTCTCACCGCCCAAGGATAATTCCCAAATTCCTCCCCCCACACAGGCACATCCCACTGGAAGCTGTTGCCTGTAGCGGATTCGATCTTGAGCCACCTAGTGGCATTTGCTAGAAATCTGTGTTACCGGCAACATCAGGCCACGAGCCCCCGAAAGGAGACAAGAGATCGAGAAAACAGTTTAGTGGCAGCTTTGAGGTCCATTCGGGCAAGGCATGAATGGACCTTTTTGTTGTTGGCTGGGCCGCCCTGTTCCTAGAGCATCCTTTGGGGCATGGACCAAATGCTGAGTATCTCAATAGGAGGTAGCAGGGTGTGCCAAGCCATGTAGCCCCCTTTTCCCAAGACCCGGCTTGTGGTGGTTTCCTGACCAGGCTGGTGGCGGTTTCCTTTCCGTTGGTTTCCTTTGCTCCGAGCTGGAAGCACTCATGTGTTGCAAATGCCTTAGATGAAGAGAAAGCCCTCCCTCCTGTATAGAGAATGTATGGGGGACCACGTAGGGGCCTTCATGGGGCTCTGGGTAAAGGAATAGGAAAAAAAAAAAAAAGGCTTATTCTCCAAAGGCAGGGGAAGGGGAGGTCTGTCTGGTGCCATATCCCTTCAGGCACTGCTGGGGGGGAAGGGGAAGCCGGGTGGAAAGGAAGGCCAGGCAGCCCCAGGGTATTTCTTAGGGTGATAAACTGCTATGGAATGGACATCTGAGTCTGGAAGCAGCCAGCCTGCATTACTAAGTTTTGAAACATGCGAAGCAAAATTAAATTGGTCAGTCTGACCGCTGCTCATTGCGTCATGTCAAAGAATAGCTTCAGTAGTTATTTTTCTCCCCTGCTTTCTTGAGAGAGAACCCCAAATCTGCAAACATCATAATTCATTCCCTCTAAAATCAGCATGCCCTGAAAAAGGCAGTTCTTTAAATTTGCTTTTGCCTTTTCAAGTTCCATGGCTAGGAAGTTTTAGACAATGCAAATACTTGTTTTGCATGAGAAGATGCAAAGTCATCACTTTCCAGAATTAGGGGTTAATGAAAGCACCAAATGTCACAAGGCTTACAGTAAAATCATGGAGATTCACATTATTAATATATGTAACTTTGTGTTTCGGATTAGTTTCAGCCTTCTTAAAGCGAAAGTTTCCAGGTTGGTTTTTTTTTGTTTGGTTGGTTGTTTTTTTCTTCTGCAAAACATAACCCAAGATATCAAAAAGCCAAGTGAGAGTCTGGTTTAAAGAGCAGGATACATAATATGTAGAGGCAAGGGTATGGCAAGAATGCTGTGACTGGACATATCAATCATTTCTATGGCAACAGAGGAGGATATAACAATACCATAGAACTGAGGAGAGGAAAGTGGGCAAAAGAGAACATCATTATACACTAACAATATTTTCATTTACTCATTGTAGAGATAGAATCACAAAATGCAGAAAACCATATGTAAAATATCCAAAATTATTATTTACATTTCCACATTTATAGTTTACAGAAGCAAAAAATATCTTGTATACAATGAGTGTATCCTTCTTCTTCCAGGGAGTGTTTGTAAATCTGTATGACTATAAACAAAGGATATGTTTTATGAGAGTGTATATAATATAGTATAATACACTAGGAGTGCGTGATTGCATGTACAGACACAGAGACTGAACCTGAAATACCCACAAAGCTTTTGCCTTTCTATACTTCTCAGATGAAAATCATAATGTTTAACACAGAGTGATCATTTTCATATTTTTCTCATAAATGTATTTATTTCTTCCCTTTTTAGTCACCAGGAGTGGGATTTATCCTGCCTAAATTATAGTGCCTAGGTGCAAGATACAGCCTAAACTCCCACAGCAGCCAAGGCAGACTGAGCCCATACGGCCAGTGGAGCCTAGCAAGCTACTCTCCTCCTCCTGAGGTAAATCCCAGCACTTGGTCAACCAAATTGCTCTCCAGACTCTGCTAACTATAAGGTCTAGATCTTTATTGACTGTACCAAGAGCTTCGACACCTTGCTCCCATGCAGACCCTTATGCTTTAGGCGCCTGAGGCACAATCCAGCTACCTGCCCATCAGTATCTGACACCTTCAGACCCTTTTCGGTAGCTGTGACATCCCCATGGAGCTGATGGAGGACCTGTGGAGCAGTAGCTCAGGACTAAGCAGGATACTTGACATCATTTCAAATGGCAATTTCAAATGGCCCCTGATCTGAGGTGACTGAATCAAGCCCGTCAGAGGGGAGCAGCAGGCAGTCAGGTGTGAAATCAATGTGGGGAGTCCAGGGAGCAAGTCAGGATAGCAGGGGACAGGGTGGGCACACCTACAGTATCGCTGGGGCAAGGACTGGATACCAGCATCTGAACTCAAACACAGCCCCTGGCACAAGGGGTACAGGGTGTCCTGTGGGAGGCTGCTCAGGGCAATTAAAACCTCCTATAGTGCATGCAGGACCCTAACACCCTAAAATCAGGGTGAGCTGAATCCTCACCCTTGATGTTTACAGTGCATTTGAGCCCATCACCCACGCTTCCTCTCCAGGAGCTGGAAAGAAGCGAGCGCTGCCAGGAAGCCGTATCATCTATTCTGAAGATATGCTATCAAAAGAGAGAAATTACACCCTGGAAATACCTATGTCTCTCCTCTGACCACAAAGGGAACCTCAGCGTAGATGGGTTTGGCGTAAAATGGGTCAGAGGAGCCCTGCCTGATGTACCTTTAAGAAGATCCAGAATGAGCACAGACAGCAATAAGTATACATGGATGCAGCCCCGTAATGTGGAGCTTTCCTATCCATTCACAGGCATTATCTCTTTCTTTGTATTGGTGGCAATATTAACATAAATTCCTTAGATTAAACACGAATGATGTCATGAAAATGTTTACTGTTGGCTGAGTCCTTAAAGTTTATTCCGTTTCCTATGCGGAGGAGAGAGAAGGTCCTCAGTGCTATTCTCCGTTGGTCTATCCTTGCTGTTATTTCTCTTTAGCTGCCTTTGCATGGCAAGGCCATGTTGAAATATTGTAATAGTTTTCTAGTATCTTTAATTTTAGAGCAGGGGCAGGGGGGGAACAAACAACAAACTGGCACACAAACTGGAGATGTGTATTGGGGGTGATAAGCAGTAGACTGAGAGCTCTGTCCTGGAGCCCTTCCTCTGTCAGGTAGCACAGCCCCCGTCCCATTGCCCAGACAGCATCCACACCTGATCTTGTAAGAGGGCAATACAGCCCCATGTTCCTTTTCTCAAATAGGTGGTAGTTAGTCCTGCACACAGTGGTCGCTTTGGTGATCCTGACACCTCCGTAGCAGAAGTGGAAAAGAAAACATCAGCTCTCAGATGGTTGTCTCCTCTCTCAGAGAAAGCTAGACATGACTGTTTTGAATTAAGGTACAAAACAGCCTCCCACACAGGGCCAGAGATGGTGCTGAAAGTCTCCTGCACACCTACGTATAAGCAGATACACCACAGAATAGTAGCTCATAGAATAATTCAGTTTGGAAGGGACCTGTCTGGGTGCCTCTCATCCATGTGGTTGATCCCTTCACTAGAATAGGGCTCTCTCAGATCAGATTGCTCAAGGCCTTGGGTAGCTGTGTTGTGAGCATCTCCAAGGATGGGGGTTCCAGAGTCTCATCGGGCAACCAAGCACCTCGTGAGGTTTGGTTTTTCTTTTATCTGATCTTGATTACCTTTATTGCAACCTATGCCAGTTGCAAGCTCTTGACTTGAGCTTGACCTTCACTGTAGCCTGTCATAGCATCCTTAGAGCCAAACTGCTGAAACGGATGAGTGGACTTTTGAGCAACCTGGTCTAGTAGAAGGTGTATCTGCCCATGGCAGGGGAATGGGAAGTAGATGATCTTTAATGTCCCTTCCAACCTAAACCATTCTACGATTCTATGGCTGTATGGTGGGTGGAAAGCTGGCTGGATCGCTGGGCTTAAAGGTTTGTGGTCAGAGGTACAAAGTCCGACTGGCAGATGGTTGCTAGTGGACTCCCTCAGGGGTCAGTACTGGGGCCAGTACCATTTATCATATTTGTTAATGAGCATTCCTCTCCCCCTGTTCACAGAGCCAGTCATCTCAGCACAGAGGGCAGGCAGGGTGGTCAGGCATGATTTGTCCTTGCTAAGCCCATGCTGGCTGGTCCCAGTTATGTGCCTGCTCTTCATGTGTCCAGTCACAGCTTCCAAAAGACACGCTCATAGTTTTTCCAGGTTAGGCCAGCCAGCCCGTAGTTCCTTGGATCCTTTCTCACCCTTCAGATGTGACATTTGCCTTTTTCCAGTCATTGGAGACCTTGCCTGATGACCACAGCCTTTCAAAGACAGCAGAAAGCCATAGCTGTCTCCCTCAGCACCCTCGGATGCATCCCAAGTCCCATGGACTTCTGTCCCGCCTGTCTGCAGGCCACATACACTTTACAATATCAAAACACCATGCCCGCCTACAATTTGATGTTACACAGCCAGTGCCAGGAACTGCAATCTTCTAGCTGTGTTTTTCTAGAGAATCTTTCATATCTTTGTAGTTCTGGCGGGGAGATTAAACGGAAAACCGTTCTGATCTCAGTACCGCTGCTTTGCAACCAAAAGTGGCAGTGTCTGCAGAGAGACATAAGTTGATCGTTTCTTTCCTAAAAAGGCTCGCAACCACCCTCCACCCTGCTCTTAGAAACTTTGCAGTCCTTAAAAAAAAAATTAAACCCTCCTCCCTAATAAACATCTCCAAAAGTGACGTAACATTCTGTGGAGAATCAGGAACCGGAAAGCAGGTCTGGAAGGTCTGCGGGTTTTTCTTCCTTCACACATTCTGCTACTGTAAATAAGCTACTTCTTGTATCAAATCCTGCTTCTTGCTCAGCTGCAAAGGGTGGGATGTCCCATGGCCAGACTGGTCGCAGACTTCTATGTCTGAGTACATTGCCCGGATCCCTTCACAGCCGATGGAGGGAAGCAGGCTTTCCTACATTTCCTCGTAAGGTAGATATCCAAACCAGGTCAGATGTTTCTCACTGTTACTGAAATGGGACATACAGGACCAGCTCAGATATAGATGTCTACACTGAAGGTGCTCGGTGTTAGCTGAGATGTATGCTGCCTGAAATGCATATTAAAATGTAGCATAGATCTCTAAAAGCATGTTCCTGACTCCTATACTGGCCCTCCAACTAAACTGGTAGAACAACTAAATCACTGGACGTATTAGAGCAAATCTGGAGGGAAGCAAATTCTAATTCTTCCCTGGAAGCATCTATCAATACCAATCCCAAGATGTTATCTTGACTACCTTAGATGATTGTGAAGACAAAGATGATTTCTCAGAAACTGACAATTTGTAAAAAGGTTTTTAGTGTGAGAATACATTTCCTGTGTTAGCTATGTCCTTGTACCAACTGTCAGAACATGTCCACAGTATACTAGAAATTATCTCTTTCACTGGCTTGCGCATAGTGATTTACAGTTAGAAAACAAGTGTAAATCTCTTTACGTGTGGCTATAGCTCCATAGGCTTACAGAAGGCACAGGACAGAAGACAGTAAGGAATCCAACCCCTTGCTCTCAACAAACACGTTCAGAAGTTGAATGCAAGGATTAGCCTAGATACTCCCTACAATATTGCATCAACATCATGTTTGCATAGTTACTCCCAGTCCCAGAACAAACAGTAAGGAAACAGTGAATCAGACCACAGAGGTTTCCAGAAACCTTAGCAGACAGACTGACTGAGGTGCTTGTGCAATGAATAAAAGTACTGTCACTTCTCCCCAGCCAAACTCACTCCAAAGTAATTTACTCAACCTTGCATGAAGCACCTGTTAAAGTTTCAACATGAGGACTTTTATCATTCTGCTGCAGGCTTGAAGTTGAAAAAATAGTGTATCATCTGAACACACGGTACATTCAAGAAGGATTTTTGTTCAGGACGGGTAATTCCATGATTAACTGAAAGTTGTGCTTTCTCAGCTGAACCGTGTCTGCATCCCTAATTCATTGTAGGTCAAATTCTGTTGTCCTAGTTTGGGTCATCTATTAGGATTTCCCCAGAGAAGGTACTGAGGAAAGATGCAGGTCTAGAATTGACTGCACTAGACATTGAAGTGTTTCCATCATATTAACAAGTTTTTTGAGGTGAATCAAAATTCCTTCAAATCATAATATTCAAAAAGATATGTGAGAATATTAAAACCGAGAACATAAATCTTTTTCATCCCATGAAATTACTTAAGATATCCCTGGGGTTTACTTCTTGGCTTTTAATGGATTATTGTCAGAAGGCTATAATCTGTGCAACCCCAACTTTTTATTTACATATTTATTCTCTAGTGCATCAAGCATAACAGATTCAGCAGCTCCCATCCTGCCACCAGAGTTAAGCTCAGAGAAAGGAAAAGCAACTGTAATCTGTAACTTTCAGGTATGAAACACTTCCTCTGAAATTAAAAAGAAAACAGAAAACAAACAAAAAGAACCCCCTTTATCTCCATCCTGAGATAAATTTATCTGTGAAGGTAACACACGTAATGAGAGAGGAAAAGGTGCCAGTAGACAGGTGTGACCTGGCTTTCGTTAGCTATACCTTTATCTAACTGGGTGGAGACACAAAAGAAACAAAACCTTTCCATTTAGCTGTGTCATTACGGGGTGAGGCTTTGGTGCGCTGAAACTCTGACAGTGGGTACAGTCATGCTTTCCCACTAGCTCCAGTTGCTACATCTCTTTCCCAGCTTCTCAAATGCCCTCACTTTCCCCACCTTTCCTCGTCGCTGGAAAGTGGTTATGCATCCAGAAAGGCATGTCCCTCTATATCCTTCCAGCGTACCAGCGCCTTACGGCACCGCAATTTATCGCTCGCATCTTTCCCTTCATCCCCTTTGGTCATCTGACGGTCTGGGGAATTGGATTCAACATCCGAAATGCAGCTCACGGGTACTCACTCGCTGCTCCCACTGGCTCCAAAAGAATTTGCAGGTGCGGTACTAAATGAAGATTTGCTTAAAGGAATGTAACAAGACAGTTTGTTGTGTAATGCATATGCAGCTCCGCCTGCGACAGAAAATATGCCTGTTGATTGTTTCAGAAAGACGAATTTAGCTTATAGCTCTTTTCAAAGAGCAAATAAACCATTTAGGTGCACAGCGAATAAAACCATATAAATGCATTTACTGCGGCTGCTAGGATAACATAATGGTTTATCTATTGGTAATTAGAAGCCATTCTGCAAATGCTTCTTGAATTTAGCATGAATTACCTGCAGAAAAGTAAAAAAGGAAAAGCATAGCGGTGCGCAAGTCACCATTTGTCGGCGGGGAACCTTTAGTCCTGCAGTCCTGAAACATCTTGCTTAGCACTCAACATGAGCTGAGAGTCAAACCCAATAGCTTGCAGATATCAAATATTTTGCAAACATCAAATGAAATATTTCACAAACAAACCGTGGTATGAATATTGTTCCAAAGTATTTGGGCAATACTTTGAAATGTATCTATGCAAAGACAACTGGGAGTTTTCAACATTCCACTAACTCCAACGGGCCAGCTCCAGCATAAGTATTATTTTTATCTGTTTCTACCAAGAGACTACAAAAATTCTAACACTTAATATGTTTAGCAAAGCAATACTGTAGCTGGAAGCAGCACAAAGGACATAAGGCTATCCGGGGATTAAAATTGGCAAACGTGTTTCGCTAGCCCGGCTTTCCAAGAGAGTCACAGAGCAGAAACAAGAGAGACAGTTGCTGCACGGAGGTATCTCCCTCTCTGAATGAAGGCTTGCTCCTTACGGAGTGCTTTGTGGTGTCAGGGTGAGGACTCACAAAGAGGGACATCCACCACCTCCCTGGGCGACTGACGGAGTGCCGAGGAGGCTCTACAGTCTGGTAGAGACCTACTTCCTAAAATAAAACCTGCCTTGTGGGTTAGTATAAACAATTCAGGACAGCTTTCTGCATTGCCTGTGGTACGTAGCCGGGCTTAGCCCCCACCTACAAAGATTTCTAGCCACCTCTTCCTACAGCCCCAAGCAGCGCAGCTAACGTGTTGTAAATGCAGTTTTATGAATCACTCCCCGAAGCTTTTTGGATGTCACTGAAGGGTCACAGTAACAGAAAATAGGGAGCGTGTGGGCTTGTCTACCATGGCTTACCCTCCTCAGCCCACAAGGGCAGAGCTGAGACCCACCCCAAACCCTCTGGCATTCCGCAGCCCTCACAGAGCTCGTGGGGAGATGGGGAGGGGGGGTCAGGACAGGGCTGGTCGGCCGTGTTTGTGTCTAAGCTGCCTGCTGCAGCAGAAGCTCCTGGGCTGACTTTAATGGCACTTATATATGGCTCTGTACGAGATGTGGGCTGACTCCAAACCTCGGATTACAGCTCTGCAGCATAGCCTCTCGTTTGCCCGTCCTTGAAAATCATCCGGCAGCTGATAGGTAAGGATCGTTCCTGGTAATGGGATCTGGGCAGCTGCAGCCAAAAACTAACCCTCCGGTGGCACTTAGGAGGGATTTTCAATAATCTGGAATACAGGTTGAATTTTCTGTGTATGAATACAGGATGCAGCAATGTGATTAATGACAAAGTTATTTCCTGTGATGAAACAGGAAAGTTTGGTCCAGCGCCAGCACTGGGAGGTGAGGGGAGCTGAAGCTCGGGCAGGGAGAAGGGCGACTACAGCTCCTTCTCCCCTGAGCTTGCAGGTCTGACCGAGCACCACGCAGGTCTCAGCTGTTCTTTTTGGCTTTACCAGTCAGGTTTAAGTCAAATCTCTGTTTGTCCAGCCCAGAGTTAGTTGTCAGAGGTGGTGGTACAAGAGATGCTACGGAGAGGCACTACAGAGAGAAACCCTCAGGAAAAAAACAACCCTAAGTGAAGTGTTTCAGAAACTCCTGATGATCTTTTTTGAACATAAATCAGGCTCCTTACATCTGATCCTGTAGCAGAGAAAGAGGATGTCACAGCGACTGCCTCGAGACAGAGAGACTGTCACACCAAAGATGGCCCTTCCCAGACGAGCCACGTGACGTGCCCTCGGGTGAGAAACTGGTGGAATAAAACAGAAAAATCCCCAAATTTTACAGCCCCCTGGATTCCTCAGCCCAGTGTTAGAACCAGTGATCACCCTGTTTGGTGAAAGACTTAAGGCCAGCCTCTATCCAGAGGGAGACAAGTCCTTCAGCTGAGCTAGTGTGGTATGAGGCTATTTCATACATTCACGTCACCCCCTCCCTGGGGCTCTGCATCCTCCTTTCTCACCAGTCTTTCCCACAGGATCTGCTGAGCCACCAGCTTCTCCACTGCCTACATACAAAGAGCTTTCCACCAACCCAGTTCTCCACTTCCTATGTACAAAGGGCTTTCCACCACCCCTCATGCTTCCTTTGTGAATGTAGAGCCTTCTTCGTCCTCCTCTGCTACAAACAACCCCTTTGTGGCTCTGCCACAGCAGGGCAACAGCCCTCAACACCAAAAATGGCCTGGCGTGGCTCAAAGCTTCTTCCTTGGCCACGCTGCTGGTCTGGTGGCACAGGGGAAGCTGAAGTACAACATGATAAAACTTGTTTGCCAGAGTTGCTAAAGGTAAGTCTATTTTGCTTCCTTGTTTGCGGCACCTTGACAAGGTCAGGTCGAAGCATCTGGCAATGAGTGACTAACTCAAGGCCGCCGTGTGAGTCAGCAGCGCAGGCTGGCAGGGCTCAGGAATGCTGATTGCCAGGTCTTGCAGTCACCACTAGATCATGCTTTCCCCGTGGTTGCCCTAGCAAAGCTCTCATGGGTGAGTACAGCGCTGAAATATCTCCCGTACTGAGGATTTCCCGCTGCAGTTCTTGGCAAAGCTGAATTGCTGCAGATTCATGAGCCTCCTTTTAGATCTTCTCTAATTCCTCTTTTGAAACCCCATTACCTCCATCTGTGTTGCCTTTTGCATCAATCAGCCATTTTTACTTGATGGGCCGTTTTTGTGTTTGTTTTGTTTCTTGCAAACTCCGATAGAATTTTGCCAACTGAATTTTGTAGACTCCTTCATTACTCACATCTTGTGTGCAAACAAATGCAGCCTGCATAAGGAAAAAATACAAATCAGCACAATTTTGTTTTTCTAAGAATGCAGAGTTCTGAGTTCTACCCAAAAGAAAGCAGTTTCGTTGTTAAAAGCGGTATTAACTAACAAAGATGGCAGTACTACATCAAAATGACTCAGAAACGTTGCCCAGAAAATCTTTTTCCAGCCCCAGAACTGATTATTTGGCAGCTTCCATTTCAATTGCATTCAACGGATAAGGGTCAAATTCAGCCTGATGCTGAAGAGGATCCAAATTTAAGCCTATTAGGGGTGGCGAGAGCCTCCGTGGCCCCTCCAGAGGTGATCAAGCTGCAGTGACTGTTTGCAGAAGGACAGGGGATAATAATTTTGCCTTTATAAATCATGTGGTATGGGCAATAGGTGGATGAACAAGTACGCAGGCAGGCAGCCTTGCAAATGAGCACCACCCAGGACCCTTCTCTGGCGGTAAGGCCAGCTGGGATGGAGCAGCCCACGCCCATTATATTCAACCCTCTTAAATTCTAAAGCAGGGTGTCTACTGGGAAGTGGATCTTGACTGTGCTAGCTCCCAAATCCCTTGGAAGACTGTTAGTGACCTCAGGCCAAAGCCCTGGGCCAGGCATTGTTTAACAAATGAGCAGAGTTGATGACCAGGGGCCAGTGGCTGGGAGTGTCCTTGTCACCATCTATTTAATTAACACAGGAGGAGGGGGTAATTCCATGAAATGTCACATGTGCACTGGGCTAGGACATTTTACAACATTATATATGTGCACGGGACTTGTTTTTATCCCTTCCTTACAGGTTAGCGCCTTCTCTGTGCCACCTCAATTGTTTACTCTATTTGGGGGCTATTGAGCCCCCAGATTGAGGGTTCATTTCACTGACCAGCACTGATCACAATAAGTAAATGTGATGGCACACCCAAGAGGGTGGTGAGACACCACCAGCGGTTGGTGGTGCAGTGTGAAGTGTGGTGGTGCGGGTGAGGGCTGAAGCGGAGGGGCAAATTTCCCAGTGTCAGGCAAATATTGTATTTTTTTTTTAAAAGTCTTTATTGAATTACTGCGTATTCTTAGAACTTGCAGGACTTGGTCTATTCATCCAGCAAGTTACGTATTTGTTTATTTATGTGAGATGTTGACATCTAGAATAAAAGAAAAACTATAATGTGATCATTTTTGAGTTAATTTTGTGACTTTTTTGTGACTTTTCTGTGACTTTTCTGGAGTGTTTTTGTCGCCAAACACTACATTGCAAAAATATTCTTAGTCACTTCAGATTATGTGGAAGTTTTGACTTTTGACTGTGGCAAGTTTAAAGCCCCTTGACAAAGAAGATACTTCATTTTTTTTTTCTTTTCCAATTTACAGCGAAACAGTCTGATCACAAAAACTCCATTCCAGAATCTTTTAGCCAGATTTGATTGTGAGTTACAGAAATGCATTTGTTCCAAAACAGAATAAAAAATGTAATAGTGTTTTTTTCACGTGTTTTAACAGTAAATATTATTTACAATAAATATTAGAAAAAATCATGTCATCTAATGGTCACTGGAGATCACTCAGGATCCTGCAGTGCTGCTACTAGTTGTCATCCCTTTTGGGCAGAAGTAACAAGTTGAGACTGAAGTTGAAATCCCAGCCGAAAAAGCTCTCTTTGAAGATGGCTGTGTAGCGGTACCACCATTGTACCCCTGTGATTACACCCTCGTGTTGTAACCACATGATCACTTGATTCCTTCAGAAAGCAGAGCTTAAAAGTAATGTGTTTTTCTGTATGCTGCATGAGTTTTGCTTTTCCATTATGTTTCTGATGTGTGGGGAAGGGGAGGGACATGTTCGACAAGTAGTGCTACTTTACTTTATGGCTGCAGTAACAAATCCAGCTTGAAGATGTCCAATATTATGTGTGAATGCATTTTTTTTCCTTAAGGATGACTCCCAGGCACAACAAACCTCCTGAAGTTTGCTTTCACTCCAGAGCAGCAGGCATTATGTAGCTCCTACTGATTTGCCCTCTTTGTGTGACTGCTTTTTAGGGCCAGTTTTTCTCTTCCCCTGCTCCTTGGGGTACCGGAGCTATGGGAACGGATTCTGGCCAACCTTGCACACCACCAGCCCCACTGGATGCAATAGTGAAGCCTGGTAGTTTTGCAAAGCTTTGGTCCTTCTCCCCCTCTCTTCTTCCCATGGGTGAAGAAGAACTGGCATTACTGACAACCAGGACTGGCAATGAAGTATTGGAGATGCCTTTGCCCTTCAAGCAGGTAGTCAGCTCTGGGTACATCCTTTCCATCCAGCTAATGCAGAGCATCAAGATTTTCACACCTGAACAAATTAAAGAAGCTAGTCAGAAGCCATCTACAGGCTTATCTAATACAAGTTGGTTCCTAACTGTGTCTCCATCTGGATTCGGGACAAGACACAGAATAGAAACAGTTGAGATTTTAAGTCAGCATAACCTAAGAAGCCCCAGCTAGCAGCATCCCTTCTGCAGCTGAGGAGCCGATTACTCAGCAGCCTTACATTGGCACAGCCTCGAAGTCTGTCATATGATATAGCCCAGCATGGGAACGGCGTCAGGCTGTTCACAAGAGCCACAGGCTGGCCACCCCAGCCTAGATAAATTGGTTTCCATCAGTGCCTTTTGAGCAGACAGCCATCCACTCCTCTGGGAGTCCATGCTGATACTGTCAACAATAAGATGCCATTACTCTAACGTAGGGAAGTAGCGAGACTCCTGGTTCCACCAAAATAGTGTAAGCTGTTCCCTGTGAGATGCATCGACCGTGTATTGGTGTGAAACCACACTTCTGTCATTCGTCCCTCCAGTTTTTTGCATTCCCCCAAAAGCCAGCGCTCTTTACAGCTTTATCCAGCTCCATATGTGGATACTACCAAATTGCACTTGTATGTCAGCAACACATTTACATAAAATAGTTCTAACTCTCTACAGCAGTATCATTGCCATCAGCTTATTCTCAAGTCTTGAGAAGGGCAGGTGGAGATAGTTACAAGTGAGTCCTACGACAGAAAGAAATTACACTGTTGTGTGAAGGGAAGAACTCCAGGGAGTTTCCTGTTGGTTGAAGTTATCAAACCACAACTGGCACACTGAGTCAGCCACTTACAAGAGCTCCAAGGGCTCCTGACAGATGCCAGGCTCTCTCTTCCTACCACACCCCACCGCTTCCAGTTCGAGGACACTTCCTCCCTATTCTGACAGATGATGACCTGTTCCCCATTATAGAAGTTTTTGCCAACTCTTGTCTAGGCTAAAGCAATGCCATGTATATAAGCAAGAAGTCATGAGCCCTTAGGAAATTCCAGCAAGTACAGAAGGCTGCAACACCCCTTCTCACCACCACAGACTAGGACAAGTACCCTCTTTTAGTGTTTTCATAGAATGCTGAGTCCAGCCCAAGTCTCTCATTTCCCAAGCACTCACTGGCCTGGGTCCCAGATTCACCTAAAGTTCCTGTGTGAAGGCTGTGACGACCAGATTTGCTCCTCACTTGAAAGAGAACTTCCTGTAATGACAAACCTCATCTTGCAGGGAATGAACTCCCCCAGAAACTCGGAACAGTACAAGCCTTCATCTTTTGTGCCAGGTGCAAGACCTCTGTTTTAAGCTTCATACTTTCTACTGTACCTATATAGCAGCACGTGCATTTAAAACATTTGCCAAAACAAAGTAGTGAACTGCAGGTGTAACTTTCACCTTGGGGAAAGGACAGGAGAGAAAGCACATCACTGATGGTACAATTGCCATGATGTTCAGCGTGTGGCTGGAAAGCCCATAGCTACCAAACTGCTCTCTGAATAAAACACGCTAGAGAGCACAGCGGGGGCCCGTGCAGCCTATGCTTTGCTAGAGCCAAGAGGTGTAAGAGCCTAGATTTTGTTGTTTATAAGCATTCGTGATTATCCCATTGTCTCTTGATATGACAATGTTTGAAGGTTGAACAATTATTTTGGTAAGCCAAGTAGGTCCTCTCATCCCTTGTCTGCTGTAGGTAAAGGCGTGGCAGCCGTATCCCTGTGGAAAGCTAACCCTAGCAGCCGTTGGTGGTGTTCCCAGCAGGGCTCAGGCAGTCAGCAGTCAGCAGACCTCCGGTACCCAGCAGCCTCTCCATGGATTAAAAGCAGGTAAGAGCCTGGTATTAACTGCCTTTGTTCACGAGTGGTAGCAACCTTCCTGATTTATACCCTGGATATTCTGATCCATATTCAACTACTTGTAATGTTAAAAGTGTGGTGACAAAGCTTTTTCCACATGTACTCCTGCATACGTCAATGCAGCTGTGACCAAAAGGCACAAGCAAAGGTAACCACTTACAACCTGAAAATTGTTTGCCACAGGAAGGAGAACCCATTCAGGGATGTTAAAACAGTTTTAGATTGTTACCTAGAAGGGAAGTGCTCTTTTCTCTTTCTAAAACCCTGGATATCTGGCCCAGTTCTATGGAGACTCCCAAAATACATCCTCATACTACCCCTACTATTAAAGGGGAGGGGGCAGTTCTGAGAATTGATCATAGAGTCATCAGGGCCTCGTGTTTGCTGAATTAATTTCCCCTACTCAAAGCTGTAGTAACATGTTCTATAGGTGGATGGGCTTTCAATATGTAGCAAGAGATTAAATGTTGGCATAATTTTTGATCAAAGAAAAAAAAAAACTTCCTGCTTCTTGGTTTTGTGTTTGTATTGTGTATTTTTCCTCCACGGTCCTAAAAGGCAAATGTTGACTGAAGCCACGAATGTAGCTGAAGGTACTGTTCTTAGGATGGGGATCCCTCTGTGTTAGTTACTTTAATCAACAATTTGAGATACATATATATGTGAGGGACAAACAGAGCCAAACCCCATAAATCTTTGCATTTCAAGAATTCCAAAGGCTTGAGGAAGCAAAATGGCAGTCAAGCTTCATTCCCTTCAAATAATCTTTGAACTATGACCACCATGCAAATGGATATATTTCATAATATAAAAGATAAACAGTGATATAAAAGGCAGATAGGGACATGCAGAACAGCAGCAGAAGTGGCTTTTCCAGGGGTGGTTCTGTCCACAAATTGTTATGTTTTCAGCTGTACAGCCTGTGCTTCGCAACATAATATAATATTTCATGACCAAGAGGGGCTAGATTTTATTCAGCCCCCTCCTGTACCTCCATTGAAAAGGAGGCCCTGACAGATGGTATTAAACATTATGCCATCACTAAAGCTATTCAGTAAAGCTCGGAATCTGTTGATGAAGGAGGACTGGAAGGAAATGTCGTTATGTGTCGGGCTGAAGTTGGCCAGTCTCATACCATCATCACTGGACAGGGACAATCTCTTCCAGCATAGCACGGGTTACCAGACTTCTTCACTACTTAGCACAGATTAGGGGAACAACCTAAGACTAAAGAAACCAGCTGAGGAATAAATGCCCTGGTGGTAAGATACTGAAGGTCAAACTCTGAGCCTAGTCTATAGCTCTATTGTATTTGGATATCAAAGCAGATAGCTGAAGTATGCATGAGTATGCATTCATTCATTAATAAGGGGTTACTGTAGTACATTTTCTCCTGATCCTTTTTTCTGCTCAGCTCAGTACTTTCACCCCTGGTGAGGTCCCCAGAAAGGTTGCGCTGAAGTAGAATGATAAAGTCGCACTTAGATAACAACGATGAAGCTTTCCAAAGAGCTCGGTTTCTGTACGGGCTCATGCATAAAACAATCCAAATTTTGCTGAGACCTCACCCAGAAACCCTGGCCAAACCCAGTCTCTAAGAGTTGCCAAGTTGTGTGTACTAACAAAAGGGGACCCTAACTATGTCTCATTAAAAAACATGGCAAGTCCCAGTTGTTTCAGACTATCACAAGTTAGAGTAAGCGGCTGTGATTAAAAGCTACATTGGCTTTGCAGGATGACTAGCAGCACCACCGATGAGGCAAGCACTGAAACTGGCCACAGCATTTTATCTTCTCTGCTTCAGAGGCATATGAGCCATGGCTTTTGGGGAAATGCACAAATAGGTTGTTTTTCTCCGAGCTACAAAGCTTGTGGTTAAACCACACTGAGTTGAAAATGTAAAAATCTCACAAGCCTGCAAAATGCTTTTATCTGTCACATGTAGAATTAGCAACAGTATTTCTGAGGAGGGCAGAACAGACAAAATCTGATGTTGTGTGTGCTGATTATTTCTGCCCTTGAACAAAACTTCCCATGTCCTTATACTTCAGGCTTCTCTGCTAGAGCTGAGAGCAAGACTTTTACATCTGTGTTAAGCTGCGGGAAAGTCTTTCCACTTTAAAAGCTCAAGCAGACTTTCCTGTTTTTAACCAAACCTGGATATTGCGCCTAATAGACACCACCAACACCTCTCTATTTATCCAGATATTTTTAATTTATTAGAAGCAGTCATCCACAGTATTAGGTGTTTTATAATTAAAATGCACAAAAGAACAGGATTAACTGGCAGAACATGAGCAGCTACCTACCCAACAAAAACAGACAGGACGAAATACCACATTTAATAATATTACTAATAATGAAGAATTACTTTAGATTTAACCATGCACAGCTTATTTCCCAGCCTTTTATCACAGGGCTAAGAGTTTTTAGCATGCACTAATAGTTAACAAATTGGGCTTTTGGAGACTGAAAAAGCTTTGTAATACACACGCTCAAATGATCTTCCTTTCTTTCAAACTAGCAGAGAGTGAATACTAACCCCTCTGTCATTAACGTGTTCATCCATCCCTTATTTGAAGTGCTTCCTAATTCCTTTGATTTCTCCCTGAAGGTGATAATCCACTCTTTAATTTAAGAGTCATGTCTTATTGCATTCATTTGTTGCATGAGCAAGAAGAAAACTGAATCAATCAAACCTGTGCAGAACAACACTAAGCACAGTAACTCTCGATTAAATCTCATTTTCAAAGTAGAATTCGGCCCAAAGAAAGTTAGCATTTCAAAAATAATTAATCACAGCATTAAAAACACAACTTGTCTTTTTATGTAGTGCTAAGACTGTGCTAAATTGCTCACCTTGAATCAAAGCTGTAGATGCGGCTTTGTTTTTTACCTGTTAAAATAGGACGTTAGCCTGGCCTTCGCTTGTACACTTTTAACCCAGCTAAGGAGATGATATAGAAGGAAAAACCCTACAAAGCTTTGCCAGCGGCTTCTGGTGTGTTTTGCTGCGACGTTTCAGTGTCTTGGCTGAGCAGGGTAGCCCACCATTCACAGGAGTTGCTCGGGAGAACCCCTACTGGAGGTCTCTGGAAATTTCCAGACAGGTTTCGACAACCTCCACGATTTTATTTCACCAAACATGATTCAGTTGTCTTCTCAATAGAAAAAGGCTGCTTTTGGGGGAAACAGTGAACATTACTGCGGGTTTGAAATGTGTTAAAAGGCTGAATGAACCTCTATCACTTGCATGAGGAATACTGTAGACGGCGAAATTCTGAAGAGCCATCTCACATTCCCAGGAAGTATTTTATTAAGAATAGTCTGGAGTCCCATTCTCACATCCGAGCCTTTTCCCATATTCATAGCTTCTGGAAGTTACTAAGCCGGGTCTGAACTCAAAAGCAGAAGTAAAAAGTATATTTTCTTTTATAAACAAATCTTGGCAAATTGCAGAAACAAGTTAAATACTACACAGATAATAAAGCACTGTGAATTGTCTATCTGAAGGCTGTAGGAGTGCATTTGAGAGAAAAATATATGAGGTACATTTTCTAAAATGCCCCTTAAAATGAAGTTTTTCTATTATTATTCCCACGATTCTACCTTCCGCGCTGGTCTCACTACCACTGGCTGCAGTTGCAGTGAGGCTGCCTGAGCAGAGTGGCTGTTCGTTAAAAGTTGCCTGGTTCCACGTTTTAGATTTTAATGTTCATCAGGAATGTCATTCCAAAGTAAAGGGCAAACCCCATCTCCACGCTCTGAAACGCAGAGGCACTGCGCTCCCCAGGTGGACGGCTGCTTAGTAACTAAGCAACCGAATCCTGCATCTCTAACTCACATGCGCTGATCTTACCACAGGATTTTCTTTGGCAAATTTTACCTTGAATGACTTGTAGATCTTCCGTTCTTATCCGAAACGTGCTTGTTACGGAATTGTGAATGAATTACTTCAGTGAATAATTGTGGGTCTGCAGATCACCTCATTTATGAATTTTGTAATCCAGGTGATTGAATTTTTAACAGGGAATCTATCTTCTGCAATAAATCAAGTAACATTAATTTATGCCCCATACATGTTTTGATCTATATTGATACAGTTTTTTAAAATAATGAGTAAAGTGTGAATGTTAATTGTTCCACTGACTGTAATATTGCCAAGTTTTTCTTTGCTTTATCTGCAAGAATCGTTAACAGTCAATTTGAATAAGTAATCAAAACAAAGTCAACAGAAAATTCTAAACTGCCTTTTGGTGACCCAACATTTGAATTAAATATTTGCTTTCCATGAGTAAGTCACATGGGAATTCTCACAGACAGGTATTATGCTAGTAAATCTCGCATGATCACATATTCATAGAAAATTAATATGAAAGAATTACAACCGCAGTTAAATAGAAATTCCCTTTTGAATGCAAATGAATACTTAGGGTATGTATTCACTCAAGTGAACACATTCTAGTCCTTGCTCATGGAAAATCCATCAGTACTAACCAGAGGGCCAGTCCCATGTTAAAAATAGCACACCGTCAAAATAAGAAGTTTGCAGTGGTGGAAATGTTTTATGTAAGCCACCTGAGGAATGCTTAGCAGTAAGGAATGTATTGGCAAGTGTCGGGAATGATGGAGTGTAGTTCAAGATTAGGATCACAAATCAGGACCATAAATCAAAGATGCTGACCAGTCCAGAGACCCACAACGGCTGCTCGTACTCCAACCCCCCCCCCGAACCTTCATGTCAGTGCAGAACTGAAGAAAATGCTACGGGATCAGAGTATAAACACACAAGCTGCTCAAAGGGGGATTTTTATAAAATGTTCCACAAGGTTATTTTTGTAATTTATTCCAATGGAAACAGAGAATAGGCATTAATATAGAAAGCATCTTCTCATCCTAATACATATCAGTCTAATCTAATTTACCAAATTGGGAAAAAGAGACGGTCTACTAGAGCAATTGTTCCCAACCTTTATGCAGCTTCGTGTTTGCCACTTGCTTCAAATCCAATACAATCTGTGTGGGGCTACAATATCTATATCTATTTTAGCTGCATCAGCTGGCCTAAGAAGAAGATACTATTTCCCTTTCTAAAGTTTGTCCTGGCTATATCTTTGCACTTCTGTAGCTACAGCAATGCTGCTACTAGCAACATAAATGAATGTTCTACTTATTTGAACAAAAGCCAAACACAGACAAGTCACAAACGCTTCAGATGCAATTAAGAAAGAGACCATGCAGCAATCATGGAATAATTTGGGTTGCCAGGGATGTCCGGAGGTTTTCTAGTCCACCTCCCTGCTCAAAGGAGGGTCCTGGTGGATCTGAACAGCTCGGATCCTGGGGCTTTCAGGTGCCGTTATTCCTACAGTGGTTGCCCGGTAATGCTTATTCAGTCTGTTACGGTGTTTTCTCTCTCTCTCTTGAATTTATCGGTAGTCTCAGATACAAGTATTAAATGAAAATATCATTTATGTAACTATAAGTAAGGCATGAATCATGCTATCTCCTGCTGCATTTTCTAGTCTGAAGGATAAAACAAGATTTGTAAAAGAGTAATAGGAATATAGGGCTTGCAAATATGAAATCTGGAGAACAGTTATGCAATTGTATACAGTTTTAATCGTATCACCTCTGACACTACATGCACACAATATTTCTTTGATGTGCCACTTTGGTCTAAGACATTCAAAAGGTGGGAAGATAAAACTGCATTTACCTTCAAAGAACTATTGAGGCGGGATTTTTATTTGTTATAATAAAAGTCACTCTCGGAGGAGATTAACTGTTAACTGCATCGTCATTTAATTATGTCAAACTTATTGCGCTGAAGCTTTCAACAAACACTTTCAAGAAAATTATTGCTTAATCTAATTATTTAAGTGAGATGCTTTTACCTGTCATTTCTAATTAAAAAAAAAAGAAAGAAAGCATCTCTTTTCACAGTAAAGTCTGTGTTTACTCTTGTGGAGGAGGGAGATATTTTCTCTCTTTTCAAAACTTTTGTAGCTGGACTTTACCTTGAGCATATTTCAGAGCTGCCCTTAATTCCATTCCTTCCTTCAAAACTAATTGATTTACTGTGTAAACATTCCTGATGCACAAATACAGTCCAGGGTCATTTGCGTGTGGCCTGCAACTCAGGCACAGGAGCTAATGTCAGAGCTGCTGTTTGATCCAGCAGCCTTTGAGATAGATTAAGCTTTTCTGTATGACTCACCACTGCTTTTATTGTAAAGAAAAAAATATTTTGTTTCTGTTCAAATTACCACAACATGCAAAACCAGCATCACTATTTCAGAGTTTATAGCACATCTGTTAACAATAGATTGTCCTATTAAACAGAAAGTTAACTCCAGTATACATCCAGGATGTAGAAAACAAGACAAAAAGGCGCAAAAAGAAGGAATGGGGGCAGTACAATAAAATACTGCTTAGACCTGGAGGAGCAAACAGAGCATCTTCTGCCAAGCAGAAATGAAGCAGTTGCTTTCTCCTGCAAGCATTACCTCAGCCACTTCTGGACAGATAAGCTTTTATCTGTACCTCCATCTTCATGAGTCACCGTATAAATTGTTTGGCTGCCCTGAGTGGGTCTAAAGAGGGAGAAATATAAAGAGCAGGTGTCATCAGCACATGGTGGAAACCACAGTCCTCAGCTCCATAGGCACCCTTCTAGAGGGACTGCATACATGGGGAGCTCAAAGGGTGACCAGCAGAGCCCTGTGGGAAGTGTTCACACCAGAATCCCTCAGGATGGAAGGGACAGAGCTGCTCAGATAGACCCTGCTACCACTCATGGCAGGACCAAAGCAGCCAAAGAACATGGAAACACCAGGAAATGTTGTCAAGGTACCCTCATTCTTCATCCTAGTCAAAAGGAGATCAGTAGCCAACACTGCCCTGGGTAACATCTAGGATTAACATTGTACCAACAGAGACTTAAGCGTTGCAGTTACTGTGTGGGAGAGATTTCCATCCAGCCTCCCCACCAGACACTCCAAAACCAGGGGATTAGAGATGGTGTGAGGACTGGAGTGATCGTCAGTGATTGTTCCCATCTCAAGTCACCAGACCCCAAGCCTTTCTAATGGCTTCACATCTTTGCAGAGGTCTTAATCATGCAATGATTGCATTGTTTGAATCAGTTCATTCTAGTCCCAACACACCCCAATTTACATACTATTTTGTGTTCCCAACTCTGTCATTAATGTTTAATGCCTTAATTCAGCCATCAATCCCCACTCAGCAAAACGATTCAGCTAAGTACATATTTAAAGTTAAGCGCATTCTTAAATGCTTTGCTGAAATGAAGCGGTCTTACACACATGCTGACATGCTTTGCTGAACTGGGTTTTCACGCACAAAAGAGTTCACTTGTCATAGGCACTGGGGAAAGGAGCCTTCCTCGTGTCCATTCATGTTGAAGTGTGTGGCTTGTGAAGGACACAGAGTATAACACAGAGTTATTCTATAACATATGTTATTCTATAACTTGGAGTTTTCCGTAACACCCAAGCATTATATTCAAGGAGAAGGCAGTTGCAATCCTGTTTTGGTTTTGCTGCTGCTCCAAATGTCATGACACCACCAGATATAATCTTTTGCATTTTCTGAATTCTGTCAAGTTGATTTAATTTAAACTAAAGTTTGAAAGGCAGCTACGACTCCAAAGAAATCTCTTCACAGCAAACTGGTCAGATTGAGGTAATACCTGATCATCGACTTTATTCAGATCTCAAAGGAAGGAAAAATCAGTAAAAAAATCAGTAAACATTGTCATCTGTCAGCACAGATGTCATTTCAGCCCTGGTAGGTCAACTAGTAGAGATTAAAAAAAACAACAAACCAACCAAAAAAAACCCAAACCAACAAAAAGTACTGATTGATTTCTCAAAGCGGGATATTTACCTTTGTCCACCAGGACTCGTACGCCAACACTGACCAAATTGTTTTAACTTTTCGTATTGAAAATTTGGTAGTATGTTGCTCCAGGGCCTCGGTTTGGTGGGTGGCAGGGAGGGATTTTTTTGTTTTGTTTTAACTTTTCAACCTCTTTTACTCATTTCTTTCTACAGGAGAATGAATGAAATAAATACCATAGAGGCCTTTTCAACTTTAGGGGAATACAATTTATTACAGTCACATATTTTCACTGCTGCTGGTAGTGGTGGAAACAGTAGTAGATTCTTTCATGACTGTTTTATACATACTTTACCTTAAGTGCTTACAAATCTTATAAAGTACTTCTTCTGAACTTTTTAAGTATTTGAGAGATGTTAGCACTTTACTGTTCCTTTACAAGACAGCTGTTTCCAGCAATAGCTCCTACATGGTCCGTTTACCTCTACAGCACAGAATAACTCACAAGGTATCCAAATCTCCTCTTGAATACAGTGGGGATGAGAGGAGGGAGTAAACTGAAGAGGCAGTCTTGTGCTAAAGACACTCATTGCAACATTTTGGAGTTGTCTGTTACCTCAAAGTTTGAGTTGTTTGTCCTAGTTATGGGTGAAAGTTATGTCCTAGTTATGGGTAAAGTTTTTTTCAGTCAAAGTGCATGTTCATTAAATACTCTTTCATTTTACGCAAGGAGGATGTCCATGACAGCAATAAACAGCTTCGCAACTTTCAGCTTATGCAAGAATAAAGACTTACTACAGCTTGACCTAGTGTGCATCCACCCAGTCCTATCTGACTGGATTAAATTGAAGAAGTAGATTGCAGGTTTTCAAATTCTACTAGCAGCCTGGTATTTAACATCAGAATCCCTCTTCTCCCCCGCCCCGAGTATTAGATTTATTAGAAAGGTTAAAGAGACATTTTCTCAAAAAATGGAAAAATCCTAATCAAATAATAGTAGTGTAAAGATCTTTACAGCACACAGATCTGTCTGTCTTGTTATTGTGATCTGGAAATTGGGCACGAGAAATTCTGTGACCCAGCTGTATCTCTCAAGCCATGGACACTAAATGGATAGTTTCTTTGTGCAGCATTTGCTTCCTCTCATCAAAACTTTACTGAGTAGTAGGTGTTCTCCAGGGGCTTTCTGATCTGTGACTCCCCTTGCTTTCAGCCTTTCATGACAGAAATTGCCCATTTATCATTTTTCAGTTTTAGATAAGTTGCAAATGGTTTTCTCCTGCTAAGGCATCTTCGGGCCTAGGGAGCTTCATGAACTTTGTGAAGCTTCAGATAGGCGCAGAAAGCCAGTTGTTGGCCACGGACCTCGAGAACTACAACCAAGACTGAGGGGCACATACAAACGTGTAAGCAAGCCAGTTGCTGGAAACTGGAGATGAGGTTTTTCTCCTTCCCCAGGTACACTGAGTGGAAGGCACTGCCGTGACTGCAGTGTGGACAGGCACAGCGGAATCAGCAGTGAGTGTGCCAGGCGTGGGTACGGCTGCAGTCTTGTAGGGGCAGCACAGTCTTCAGCATCTACAGGAAAACCCACCTCAGAAGCTCTGTAAGTACTTACATGGCAAAGCCCCACAGATCTTACGGTTGCTGCAATATGGCTGCTACTGGTTCTTACGACAGCCAGTTTAAAGCAACTTAAATAGGCTTTCACTCTGCAGTATTTGCGGGAGTATTTGCTGTGTAAGCTTATGTCCCACAGAGAAGGTCAGGAGACTATGGAGACACAAAATCAGACAACCAAGAACTATAACTGAGGGAAGCTTCCACAATAGGTTGTTAAGTACATTTATTGATGACAGATTGTACCGGTTACAATGTGTATACTAACCTGTGTTTTGGGCAGACATCATTTTCAAGGCTTTGTTTCGGGCCCTGTGAGCAAATAGCATCTTCCCATGGGGCTCTCAACGCAGCACAAGGCTTTACAGATTAAAAGAAACATGTATTATACATGACATCTGCTCCTCAAAAGCAAGCTACATTGAGGGACTAGAAAACTAGCAACCTTCCACCATAAATTCCCCTTTCCTCGTCCCCCGTCCCCCCCTGCCTTTAATACTGCTGTCTACCGACGTGGTGGCTTCGGTCGGCTTGAGGTAACAAAGCAAGCTGGCCCGTCTGTGTCATACGTGGGCTTTCAGCAGCTAATTAACATGAGGAAGCCACGGGAGTTTCTGAGAAGCTGAGCTCTGGTGTAACCCAATGCCATCCACTAGGAAGCTTTTAGACGCTCCAGCCATACATAATTTATTTTCGCCAGTCACACGGCCGTAAGTAAAGCTCGTTTTGCATAATGGATACTTGCGACGGAAAAGTGCTTACAGGGTTTCAGTGGAGCAGACGGCCCTTTCATCTGTCTGTATCAAAGAGAAATTAAACAATTACGGGAGTTTACAGCATTCTTATAGAAAACTCCGAAAATAATGAAAACCTATTAAGGCAGCGCTTGCGCTAATCAAATGTACTGCCACACAATGGTTCATTTACGCCGCTTCCCGGCGTCTTCGTACCTCCCGGTTTACATATAATTCATTTTTTCTCACCTGTAGTTCCTCTAAAATTCGCGTTTGGCCGCAGAGGGCTCGGTGCCAGGGAAGGCTCCGGGTAGAGCTGTGCGGCGGGGGCGGGGGCGGGGACGGGGACAGACTCCCGCCACCGGGAACCGGCTCCGCCGGCGCGCGGCCACCCGCCGCCCCC
>VZSZ01004491.1:250620-289679 GCA_013398815.1 Ibidorhyncha struthersii | reverse complement strand
AGCGAGGGGGGGCGGAGGGAGGAGGAGGTGGTGGTGGCACGGCTGTGGACTTCTCTGGCCCCTCTCAACCTTGCCGGGGGGGCTCACAGGACCTAGCGGGTGGGCTTGCCACAGGGAGGGCAGGAATCTGACTTTTAACACTTATGGCAGTTTTGTAGGACAAGAGTCTGGTTTGCTGTAAAGGCCCCATCATAGACTGAAAGAATCACAGCATGGTTTGGTTTGGAAGGGACCTTAAAGATCATCTAGTTCCAACCCCCTGCCATGGGCAGGAACACCTCCCACTGGACCAGGTTGCTCAAAGCCCCATCCAACCTGGCCTTGAACACCTCCAGGGATGGGGCATCCACAACTTCTCCAGGCAACCTGTGCCAGTGTCTCACCACCCTCAGATTAAAGAATTTCTTCCTAATATCTAACCTAAATCTACCCTCTTTCAGTTTAAAACCGTTACCCCTTGTCATATCACTACACTCCCTGATAAACAGTCCCTCCCCATCTTTCCTGTAGGTCCCCTTTAGGTACTGGGAAGCTGCTATAAGGTCTCCCCGGAGCCTTCTCTTCTCCAGGCTGAACAACCCCAACTCTCTCAGCCTGTCCTCATAGGAGAGGTGCTCCGGCCCTCTGATCTTCATAGCAGTGCATAAACGATGCCATGAAAGCAGGACATTTCCCTGAAAGTCCATCTCCTGTCACCAGTCTTACTGATGTGGAGGTGGTTTGACGTGGGGGAAAGGGGGTTTCGTCTCAGCCTACCCACTCACTGGGATCTGGCCCCTGGGCTGCCATCCACCTGATGTGATGCTGCAGTGCAGATGGTGAGGACCATCCCTAGCTGGGCCACTCACGCCCAGTGTGCTTTTACGGTGGCTGGTGGCACGCTGGCATTCAGAGCGATGCTGAGTGATTGACATTCTCCAAAGTTATGTTTCCCTGAGGCAAAGGTAATAGTTGAGGTCCCCGGCGAGATACTTTCTGTGGTGGAGTAAGGTCATCACCATCATTTTCTTGTGCTTTGAGAAGAGTGTCATCTGCTGTCTGACAGCCAAAGAGAAACCAGGTCTGCTTTCTTTCTTTCCCCAAGCACAGCTGAATCGAGTCCAGGTAGTAAGCAGTGTTGAAGCTTTGCGTGAAACAGCAACAACACATACAAGCAAACTTTTAACTTGACAGCAAGTAATCTTCAATCTTTTTAGTCCCCCCCTCAGTAATACCTGAGCAGCAGGAGTAATTCTGTGCTTTTGCTGTGATATAGATACCACTACTCCCGTATTAAAAGGACTGAAGGAAGAGATGCATCCAAGGTCATCCAACAAGTTTGCGACACTGCATAAAACTGAATCATAAACAATCCTTGGAAGGATGAACCGATGATTTTTTCATCACAACAACTTTCTGAATCACCTATTCGTGTTTTGAAGATTTTGAAATATTTAGCTTCATTTTATGGTTGGGGCACTGACGACAGCAAACCAGATGTAGGTCCAGGAATGGTTTAAGAGCAGGCTTGCGAACCTGTATAATGGCCTGCCTGCCAAAGGTTCACACTAACAGATGGCAAACTCCCAAAACCTGGAGTCCATGTGAGGTCCTGGAACCAATCAGATAACAATCCCAAAGGAAATTGTGGCTAGAAGGTAGCAGATAAATGCAGGAGGTCTTTCCCCGTGTGCTTTTTATTTAACCTCCATCTTCCTCCCTTACCACTCTTACTCTTTCCTTTTCCTTTTGTTGTGTTTATTAACAGTTTTGTCTTGATGCATGCTGTAAACGCTCAGGTTTTGAGAACCTCAGGGCTAATAGGCAAGATGAGCACTGTGCTCTCTTCTGTGTGGATTTTTTTCCCTGATAGACAGTATTTTTGTGTTATGTGTCAGCACTAAGAATGTGTTTGACTTGTTATTCGACAAAGCCTGGCAGTTTAATAGACGATAAATTCACAGAATGAAATTCCCAAATATTTTGTCACCAAATAGTTAAACGCTGAGGCAAAACTACTGGCAGAACCCAGCTACTGAAGCATGAATTCATTTCTGCTGCACTTCCAATGACTCTTGTGGTGTTATATTAAGGATGGATTTGGACTTAGGTTTAATCTCCTCTGGGACTGCTCAATTACGAAGGGTTTTGAGATAGTTGCTCTAGAAGAAACAAGCATTTCTGCCTGCTGGGAGGCAGAACTCAGTCAGGATGCTTATCTAGAATAAATTTCATTTACCTTTCAGCCCCACGACGGGAAATACCCCATTAGCGCAGCAGATCCCCCACCTTTGATGCAGGTCCCTGCTCAGGTCTAGCCATGAAGCCTTTGCTGTTGGGTGGTGGGGCTGGAGGTGGTGTGGAGCTGGCAGGGAGCCCAGCACACCTCAGCCCCGGCGCTTGGCAGGTCCAGCCTCTTTGGGTTCCCAGGGGGCTCCCAGGAGGTAAAAGCGAGGCATTTGGGGGCCTTTTGCTAGGGAGAGGGAAGCCTGGGGGAGGCAGTCAGCCTTCTTCCCTGGAGAAAGGGGAGGAGGCATGACTAAAAGGTGAGGTAGACACCACCAGACTGCACAGCGATCACCATCTTGCTCAGTCTGTTCTAGCGAGCCAGTTTGACAAAGACCTTATCCACTATCTAATGCCAATACAGGTAATAAAGAAAAATAAACACTGGGTCGCCTGAAATCAGGCTACTAATAAAAGAGAGGATGCTGATTTAAAATCCAACTGGCTTATCTCACCTGGCGATTATGAAAAGTCTGCTTTCCCAACCAGCTCGATTATCAATAACAACACAGTGAGTAACTGGTACTGTGCTGCACTAGCATTCATCTGATAAATTAATTAAATATGCATAAATCATTTGGTATAACGGAAGCAGAGTCACAGTAAGAACACACTGTCAGATGATCAGTGCGTCATGCTTTGAAAATTAATCTCTCTGCTTCTTTGCTCCAGCTTTGCTACTGTATTTGTACTGCAGGAGGCTATTATCTTCTGACACTGAAACCATTGGCATTATCTCATAATTAAAGGTCTTTTTTTTCTGGTGAAGGTAACACCTTAGGCTAATAAGTAACTAAGTTTACGTCTTCCTCACCTTATTCATACAATTAGTTGCATTTACTTGACTATGACCATTCTGCTAAGTAGGATGAGTAAGGGATTTGGCCAAAGCATGAGTATTTAAATGCCTAAACCAGTTTAAGTCGTGGCAGTTCTGTTACATAGTAACTGTAAATTAAAATTCCGTTCTCTTACTAAACTTGTGCTAAAATCAGTGACGTTGTATGAGAACCGAATTTGGTCTTGCATAGTTTGTGCACTCTCCATCCCAAAACATCATAGTGGACATTTTAGATGGAAAAGTGCTTGTCATGCTTATCATCTTTGGTATAGCGGAGAGCACTATAATTAGAAGATTGAAGTTACATCCTATTAGAGAGAGGCTAGTATTTTGTGTATCAGTGTTAATGTTATAATGATATTACTAAGTTGTATTTTTTTTATTAAAAACTATGAGATCTATTTAATTTATTAACAGAGTCTTCACATGACCTCTCTTACACTCTGGAAACCAGGAAAGCAGAATTTTATATATATATATAAAAGATGTATCTTTTTTTTTTTTCCCCCAGAGTAGAGATTAACATAAAAGTAGTAGCTCTTTTTTTTGATTCTACGCTTCTACAAAATCAGAGTAACTATTGCAGAGTTCACTGTAAACCTGGTGAGCTATTGCAGTCATAAGCTAACAATTCTTTCTTCGAATTCTGACATAAACCAATTGATGTTTTTGTTTTAAAGGATAGCTGATAATTTCTATTTGTGTGAAGGATGCACTGTACCCCGTTGGCTACTATATGAATTGTATATGGAAGGCTGCAGTCCAAATTCCAAGTATCAAGTAAATTCAGCCACCTTTGGAAAGGTACAGAATAGATAGGCTGTATAAGATAAAAAGCAGACATACCTAAACAGAAAATCTGATGATCAAATATACAGACTGCATATCCAAAGAGACCAAATAACAGAGATGAATGAACATGTAATGTGTTATGGTTGTGTCTTTTCTAATGTATTTCTGGTAAGCCCTCATGTAGACACTGTTATACTAGAGAAAAGAGTATTCTTTGTGGCGGTGTTTATTTTCTTCAGGGAACTGCTGTATGTTATCCTAGCAAAGATTTCTTTTGTCAATATATTTTAGAAAGTTTTATCAGGGTAAACAGCACAGGGTTAATAAGCTCATCCTGAGGAGCTGATTCTTCTGTCCTTAAAAGACCCCTTTAATTGTTAGATAATTTTATACTTTCCTTTTTAAATATACTTACAGAGATTTTGCTCCAATCACACACTAAAAAAAGTTGTTATAGAATCATCCAAGCAAAACAAATGCAGATGTAAAACCCAATCTCCTTCAAACAGTTCCACTCTTCTAATACATGGAGGTTGATGCAGTCCACAGAGCAATTATCACTTAGAAATCCCAGTTGCGACAAACCCTTATACCTATTCAACGTTATTTAACAAATTAAGAAAGATAGAATGCCTTGTGATTATTTGTTGCTCAAGACTTTTTGTTCAGAATTTCCTATTTTTACCACTCGTATTATTCTATTAGTGCCCAATGGTAGAAGCTACTAAGCATTTTTTTAACACAAAACCAAAATAAATAATTTAAGTAAAGGTTGGACCTGAAATCAATTTCATTTGTGCAGATAACCTCATTTTATGAATCATTTATCTCAACTCAGTTGAATCTCATTTTTTTTAGTGGGTATGTTAAATCACTCTTACTTAAAATTAAGATTTGAGTGAGCGACCCAGCATGATTTATTACCATAGCTTAATGGATCACCACCCATCAGCCAAGCCCATGGGTAGAATCTACCTGGCTCAGGGTAGATGTCTGTTGTGAAGCTACTCACCCTAAAATATCTTGGTAGTCAATGGAGAGAAATAAGTAGTTACATATGATTCCTCTCATCCTAAATGAGTCATCTCAGGCAGCTCAGATAAAATGTGCCTCGGAACTGCCTGTTTTTCTCCATTGACTACAGAGTTTGCAGCAACTAGCTTAGACATCTCTATCTTGTGACCACGTAGGTAAGATTAATCCCATCCTGTCTGTACACTTTCTGGTGCTCCAGCATGATGGAGTTACCACCTCTAAGCTAAGCCTTCTTGTGGTTTAAGTTAATGCATTTTACTTATAAGTTGGGACAGGCGTGGATGAAGCATGAGTCTGGTCACGCAGAAGAGCTTAGCTGATGAGCCATAGCTGCCATAGGTCGGTGCTTGCAACTGTTTGCCCACAGCCTTAACCCAGTGTATTGTGGTGCAAGTTAACATCTCCCAAGTGAGCAAGATGGGGTGCAGCTCCCCAGCAGCTTGACATGGTCTGTCCTTCTGCAGCAGGAGGTGGGACCGTGCAGCGAGAGGCTGAGGAGGGCAGGAACTGCAGCAATGCTGGTTTAAACTAAAGATGTACGTGTCAACGGTGACCACGGCCTAGCTAATTAATAATCCATCAAGCTGTAGTAACCTATAGTGACGTGTCTGCAGTACATGCCTGTGGACTGTAGGGACTTCTGCAGCCAAGTCCCATGTGAATCAAACTGTGATGATTTAAGACACCATTCCTCACATCTGCCCTATCCCTCTGCCCAAAACCACTGCTGTCGCTGTAGAAGGGGCAGTGGGAAGAATACTGTCTCGTGCCACAGAATCCCCAGTTTCATAGTCAGTCCTTGTAGGAAAATGGGATTATGCTAAAATACCAGCTTGAGAAAGGGAGCAGCTGGGGTGGGTGCACACAGAAACATGCAAAGAATAGAACCACTCCAACACCATTAAAACTGGAGGTGCACGTAAGTGTGAGCTGGGGAAATTTGTCCTTTAGCAAGGCTTTTGGACCAGCAAAGTACACTTTGCACAAAGTCCAAGCTTTGCACTGCTCAGTGGAGGCTCCCCTCACTCCTCACCGACGTTGAGTACTTGATCCTCTGTTCCTGCTCTATAGGGAATGTTAGCTCCAGCTGTCCTGGGCTAGTCTCTGTCTTCATGGAACGGCTCATGCAGAATAATCATAGTGGAGTGGATTATAACCCCGACAGTATCTTATTACTCTGGAGGGCCTAACCTTGACAGATGCTGCGTGACCTCAGTTCACATTTACCACCGTGGTGGTCAAAAGGTGGCTTTGCAGCTTGATGATTCAGGTCCTTTCAAAACAGTTAAGTTTAAGTTAATCCTGCGAGTACTCCTCACAAGAGTGAGTGAGTAGGTGAAGTCCCTTGTCTGAGTAAGTCCTGCTTGAACGACTAAGGCTGGAGGGTCTGGCAGAGTACTGGAGAATCACGGCACCTTCGAGTTCCCTTAGCTGATGTACCTCATCTGACTGTGGGTGGTCTCCTGGTGCGCACGCTGACTGCGCTTCCATGCAAGGTGAACCAGACTAGTCTAAAATTTCCTACCTGAGGGAGGTAATCCCTTAAATTACTTGGATTTCGATCCACAAAAGCCTGATTGTGTTCAGTTGAACAGTTATCATCTGAGAAGCGTGTAAGAACAGGTATTAGCCTGCAAATGACGGAAAGCAAAATAAGGGAATCAGGAGAAAAAAAATGTAGCAGATACGTTTTTGCATTTTAGAATAAATTTGCCATCTCTAACTTTCTGGTTTTTGTTTTGTTTTTTTTTCTTTTTTCTTTCTTAGCTTATTCGGTTAGTTTTCCCGGGTCTGGGTACAAGAAGGCTGGGCACAAGAGGGAGTACCAGGTATCAGTCTTGCTACCTTTGTTTAAAAATGTTATTTATAACTGTTCTAATAAAATTTAAAAATGGCTGGATTTTCAGCTCCAGCACTGTAATACAGCAGCTGAATTCTTGGTTGCAAGTCTGTAATACATCGCAAGATCCAGAATGATTCGTGATGTCCCTGAATACATTGAAATAGAGTTAATTACATGAAAATTGCCACATCAGAGCTGCTTTGGTAGGGCATGAATTCCAAATCAGACTAGTTTTTAAAAAATTAGCACTTTGAGTTCTAATAGCTTTTACAACATGGCTCACGTGAGGCATCTGCCAGACATCGCAACCTTACTCAGAGTTCTTGAGACACGGGGTCGGGAAAGCCTGGCTCCAGGACGCATGGGGGTGGCAGCCATGATTAATGTCTGTGTTGTGCTTTTCATCCTTGCACATATCTGTGGAGTGATCCAGCATGTACTGGTGGTCAATGGAAATGTCATAAACAGTTTAAAACCATTTAAATCAGAACACCTCAGATCCTCCTCCTACATTTCATTCTTTTCCCTCTCTTCTTCTAGAGCACAGAGAGTTTGATACTCTTTCATTGATTCACTGTCCAAACTTATAATCACACTCTGAACATCCAGACTGGAAAAAGGGATGTTTTAAGGGCATTGAGACACAGTAATTTTACAAGCATTTTGAGTAGCTGTCACGTACTGGCTTTCAGACAGACATGCCCTTACTTGATCTGCGACTTTTCTCCACGAGTCTGGACATGCTATCAGCTTGATCCAGCGAGATCCTGTATTTTGGGAGTGCCCCACCGCAGACACTCCCAGGCTTCTCCTCATAGCTGGCAGGATTTGGGACGGTGTGTGATAGCCCCCAGCCTCCGTGCTCTCTCCTCCCATCAGCAGAAGGTTACCCTCTGCTGGCTGCTGGTGGCCCAAATCCGTGGCACTGCTCCCCTGGCTTCCCAGTGACCCAGCCAGGGAAGAGCCAGCTGGGAGCACCTGGGTAGCAGGGATGGTGACTCCGCTGCTCACCAAGGTCCGGATAAACCTTAGAGAAGGTCTGGCAGGTTTCTTGAGTTTTAGCTTGCTATGACCACTGATGGGCCAAGCTGATGGGCTAAGCTACTGTGAAGTGACACGGAACAGCAGCACGAAATCCTTCAACTTCTATGGGGATACGGGGACCTCTGTCAGCTGAGACTCCGGTTCCTGACTTTTCTAGCTCTCTTGTACAAACCTGTTGCACCCCCATTCACTGGCTTAAGTTTTTTCCAGGGACAAAACTGTTAAAAAGAGTTTGTAAAGAGTTTGTGCAATTACCTTCTGTTGGGGAAAATAAATTTTCAACAGAATTTAAAAAAAAACAAATGTAGCTTTTTTTACTTGGTCTTTTCTTGTTTAAATAGGATGATCATCCGGTTTCAACAGAGGAATATGAATTATTTGCTGACTTGTTGAAAATCATATACTTGTCAGTTCATCTTTTTTTTATTTTCTAGATATCATTATGATGGAATAGCTATCAAGAAGGACTCTTCCTTTTATGCACGTTATTGCTCTCTTCTGTCTGAAAAAAATTATCACAGGTTTGTTTTTTTAAATGTTTTAATCATAAAATGTCACATGACAGTCTCTATATTGTCTGTATATAAAAGCCTGTAAATCATCTATTGAACATTGACAACAGTATTATATTTTTCTTATTATTATACACACTATAAAAGTGCTGTGCCCTAATAGAGAAGCTCCATTTTGAAAACATGCCTAATTGGAGTTCCTTGAATTGGACATTTTAGCCATGTAGATCTTATGAGCAGGAACTCGTGCCAAACCTAAAAGAGGAGCTTAATATAGTCAGACTCTAAATGAGAGCTCGAATAAACATATTGACAATCGCTTCATGACATTGTAGCACCTTCCTTATTAAACAGTAGGCTGAAGAGACATGTATTAAAGTATAAATGACTGCATTGTTTTGAAGAGTGCTACATGCAGTTATGTTATTTGGGTTTTTTATTTCTTGAAACAATGAGGCACATTACTTTTTGAAAATACTTCCTTCACTTTGTTTTAAAATTTCAGAGTTGAAGATCACCTCTTGTAAGGGAACACCAATGAGAAAATGTATAAGACAAGTAGAAATTTACTGCAAGAATTAAAAGTCTGAAAATAATTGATGAATGTAAGGTACTTTGGCAGAATAAACTGTAGACCTGAGCACGTTCCTGTTGCAGGCAGGCTAAGGAAGAGTTCTCTTGGTTAAGCTCATGGTTGAGATAAACAAACCACAGGCTTGCCTTCTCGCCAGAAAAAAGGAAGGGAAATGCTGCCACCGCTTAGCAGTTTTACACTGCTTTTAAATGCACAGAAGAGTAATAGGTGCAGCCTATGGCTTGGACTTTGTACACCAGGCACATACTCTCACTCTCTTACAGACTTGTACATGACTTTTATGTGTATGCGGATAAATCCTGTACTTTGTTTTCCATGCTTTGTTATGGACATACGGCATTTTTCTATAGCATGAATGTTAGAAGGATACAAGTCAGCCCATTAAGCGCCCAGATATTCTGGTGGTGACGAAAGCTGCTTCAGTGTCTGTGATATTTGACATGATAGTTACTTAATTGAATGCACGCTCCGCGAGAGAACAGAAAAAATTATACCCATAGGTCTGTTGCTTTCCTCCGTGGGTTTTATTGCAGAGTAATGTTGCAGAAGTCCATACAGTGACAATGGTAAAGAATGGCATAGGGCAGAGGATCAGGTTCTGCAGATCATCAAGTGGCAATCGGTTGTTGTGAGACCAAACAAATTATTCATAGGCAACTTGAGGCTTCTTTCCGAGCCTTCCTAACTTCTGAGCACTTCCTTACTGAAGTGATATCCTTCACTACTAGTGTACCCAGGATAACCAGAACAGGCCTAAGATTTGATGTCTGTAACAGGGAAGGATCTTGGCCACTGTTCAAGGAATGTTGCAGGTCTGTGACTGGCTCTCTGCTGGTCTGTCTTCTTTGGGGACAGAAAGGTGTTCCCCTGAAGTTTCACTCGAAAACAGCGATCTTGCTGGTCCTATTAGGAGAGCTGCTAGTTCTGGTCATAGAAGAGATGAGAGAGAGAACAGAACAATTTGAATTGTTACTCTTTTTCCTCCCAGCGTAGAAGCATGCAGAAAAATTATGAAAAGTAGGAGGAACCAAAGAAGCGATGTTGGCCAAGTCCAGGCCAGGTGCAGAAACAAGGCCTTTAGCCACTGCTGGGAGCCAGAAGCACCACGTACGCCAGCACGGCTTCTGTCCTTGGCCCCCTCACAGAAACAAGCCACGTTCCCTGACCGACTGGGGAACACGCTATACCCCATGCTTAACCATGGAGGAGCCACACCGCACTGGCTGCAGCCCTCCCTTTCCTTCTCCATCAGCTGCCAGAGGTGCCTTCCCGGACACCTACTCTTAAAAAAATATATTTCATTTGATCAAACCAAGGAAAAGAAGGTGTATTCCAGGGAAAGAGCTGACATAATCAGCCATCTAGTGATCTCGATATAGTTTCTTCAGACAACTTTTCAGTTCTAAAAAAAAATCAAAACGTAAAGATCGTATTCAGACAAAGATCATCTTTCAAGTTGCAAAAGAAAAGTCTCTTAACTATAAAACTATCTCGTCTGATGCTTCCTTCATTGAAGACAGCTATAAGAAGTCACTAAGCTGATGTCTGAAGCCAGACAGCTGAAATTAGAACAGCTTCCACACGTCCCTGTCCTGAGCCAATGTGCACACCCGCAACGCAGCTAGGTGTCACAATTATTTCTTGTGTCTGTTAAAGGACAGCAGGAATAAAAAGGAGACAAAGTAGTAAAAAAGCACAAAACACATCCAGAGATGCATGGATAGCATGATTAAAAAAATAAATAAATTAGGCCACATACAAAATAAGCAGCAGCTTCCCCCAATTAAGTGAGTTTGTTTCCATCTGTATTTAGGATTTTTTACATTCTTTGCAAATAAATAGGAACACATAATCTTTACTGTCTTCTCAGTAGAGTTCAGTACTTTTTGAAATGAGAATTATTTTTTCATGATCTAATGAATTTGAGAAAACCAGCAATGGCAAATTCTGGATTATTTTTTTAATTAGAAAATTGAAATTCAGAAAAAGAGTAATGAAAATTTGAAGACTTTTCTACCTGCAACAACTATTGCTCCCTCCCGTGCCTGAATAGAGTGCAACATGCAGGTGATTTTTCTGTTGCATCTACCTGAGGGGAAGGTGGAGCCGTGAGCCCAGTTGAGGGACCAAGGCATCCACCCAACCTGCTGGCTGGTGGAGAAAGGGTGGTTTCAAAACTATGATCCACTGTCTCTAATTACTGAAAATAATATTTCTTGACCATATTGAGATAGTCGGCAATTGTCATGGTGCTGGTAATGAAGAACTAGGTCCGTGAGGGATCTGGCAGGTCGGAAGCTTTGCTTGTTGGCATAATAGAAATGACAGTATGATTATAACGGTTTGCCTTTGACTACAAAGAAGGCATTTGCCTTTTGATAGTCAGTGGGGCCTCGCATGTGTCAGTTGGCTGAGTCGGAGTGATGAGGATGCTCTTATATAGCACCTGTGAGTTGGTTTGTTTAGAAATCTTGAATTTTTTGAAGATGTGTGTACCACGACACTGATCATCATGTTATGAAAGAAAGTGTAAATAAACACAAGTGTACCCAATTAGGTCTCCAAATGTATTAGGGAGATCTAAGGGAATATGGTATTTACTGATTTGTGTTACAATAGAGTGCCCTCTAGGAATGGGAGCTTTGAGGACAAGCTCTCCCCAAAATGGTTCTTGCTCTGACAGATCAAGGAGGCTTGGAGTATGGCAGTGTTAAAAAATGCCAGCGAGTTTTGGCTTCATAAGAGTTACTTCATGATTCCAATAATAGGGAAGTTTTGGGCTTCTGACTTTCCAGTGAAGAAAACCCACGTTTTTTTAAATAAAAAAATCTGATATCATTCTAGCAAATTAGCTTTTCTAATCTCAGTGTAATCTGACAGTCAACAGCACACACATTCACCACCCTCACTCCTTTCATTTTTCCTTTGTCCCTCCTGTTCACCTCCTCTTTTAGTCTTTTCATCATCCCCACCATTCTATTTCCCCTTTTAGCTCTAGATCCCACCCCATAGCATCACCCAAACTCTGCAATGGTGAAAGTCCTCGTGATTTTGCTGTCACCCATTTTCCCCTTCTCCCACCCACCTCTTGTTTTGTGTGTCCCGTCTTTACCCAGGCACCGCTCTCCAGAGGAGGCGAGCAGCTCTGCCTGGCAGCCGATCACCTCTGCGGGCACCGGGTGAGTCCCAACCACCTTTGCTAATAGCAGGAGCACATAGATGTTATCTTTCCGTGGGTATTTGCACTTAATGGTCACCAAGCTCCTGGCTGGCTGGCGGGGCACGGGAGGACCCATGCAGCAGCACCCCCTCCCGCACCGCGCTGTCCCCGCGTGGGGGAAGCGGGGAGCCAGCCTGGCTAGGGAGCCAGCCCACTGGAGGAGAGAGATGCTGATACAGGTTGCCATAGTAGCAGCAGCAGAAGATACAGCTGGCTGCCTTCTCAGGGAGAACAGGAGCTGGAAAATATTCATTAATTTTGTTTCGCAGGCTTTAGAAATCGACAGGAAGGACCCATTTGAAAAAAGCGTTATGAAACATCTTTACTTACACATTCTTCCCTCTGTCCAGCCACCGACTCTGAAATGTCTGGGAGAAAGAGTTGATAGCGTTACCAAACATACCCAACACGAATGCCGTGCCCTATCTTGGGCAGCCAGTTTGGTTGTTTCACTGCAGCACCGCCTTCATGGCAGGGGGAAAGGTAATTTTTCAGGTGGCAAGGGTCAGTTCTGCGAACAGCAGAAAAAGCAAGAGGAGACATTTTCAGTGGCTTGAGCTTCCAACTAGATAAGCTGTTACAGTTTGTCCTCTGTTCCTTCAGGACATATGGTGGTACCCTGGTTTATAATACATCACAGCAGTGAAACCCAGCGGCCAGGATCTGATTAGATAGCCTGAGTGTTAGCAGTCACCAGGAGAAGCACATTTTCTACAAAGCCCCTGCCCATCACCCTTCAAAACAGCCGAGTCCGAAAGGACCCCGGAGTTTGAAATGCCTTCACAGACCGTGAGCAGGTGGCAGCAGCAGATGGGGGCTTGACTGGAGAAATCCAACTCTCACAGCACGGCCCTTTTACTAGCAACATTGCCTCTCCCTCCTGTGGGATCAGCCTCAGCAAAACAGGCAGGGAGAATGGTAGGCGACACCAAAACGCAAGAAAGCAGCCTATTGTGCCCGCATCCCTGGCTTTTCGGCCAAAAACCAGTGGTCAAGCCTTTGCAGGTCCAGGTGAATTCTGACCATGTGGAACATCATGGCGGGCTTGCAAAGTAAATGGGAGACAACTGGAAAAAAAACCCACCAAACCTTTTACACTGATATAGGCTGCAGAAAATGGAAATACTGTGAAATCAAAGCACAAGGGTGATTATGCTTTCGTTATTTGCATGTTTATGATTATTAGCATTCCAAATGAACTGCAACTACAAATACAAACCCACAATTTTGCAAGAAGTTGGAAGACATTGCACTGTTAAATGATACCTTGTTGTAATGAATGTTTCAGTTTTACCTTAAAATGAAGAAATTGGTCTTCAGACTTGTTAGAAAATCATAGGGCTGCTGAATGGCAGGAAAGAGAGCAAGGTTTCTTTCCCAAACACAGTGCTCCAACCTAGTGCACTCTATCCAGTTTGAGCTCATTTTCTTACTAAATACAGAGTAAATTGGTGAGCTTTTTAAAGTTGGTTTGATTTTTTTTTTCTATTGTATATTTTACCACAGTGGAAATGCCTGCAGTTATGGACATGCAGCTGGTTACAAGACCAATAGCCAAAAAAAAAGAACAGTGAGTTTCAGAATCACTAGACTTATAACAAAATGTCTATCTGCATGTTTAATTAGAATGGCTATATAATATGTGCTGGTGAAATGCAGTTAACACATCATCTTCTTCAAAATAATCTTTGTCTGCTTAATCTCACTAAATGCTTACTTCCCTCCCTCCTATTTCACCTGGTAGCTAAATATTTTTCATTTTTTAATGTCATCTCAAATAATTTTATCGCTGCCGAGAGCGGAAATTGTGGCTGACAGCCCAGGTTTTGAATATTAGGGGAGTTAGTGGGGCACAACCTTCCTTGCCTGAGGCTGGCGGTAACAGACCCTCATGCTGCTGAGCCGGTGTCTTTTCAATGCATTCAGAGTTTATTGGCACGTGAAGTATTTAAATACTAGGAAACGGTTAAGAAAAAAAGAGTGTAACCCCTGCTCACCCAAAAGGGCAGACGCGAGGTAACCTGTGGCACTTCTCCCGTAAGCGTGCTGCCATGGGGTGGCTTGACACCAGAGTTGCTGGAAGCCAGCCGGCAGAGCACGAGCAACAAACTTAGGTGGACAAAGTGAGGAAAAAAGGAGAGACTGCATGTCTGTCTTATTTTTACAGAGCACTCAGGTGCAGTAGTGAGTGCTCTGAGGTGGATGTAATGACAGCTGATGAGAAGTGCGCTGTCACCCTGACAGCAGAGCCAACTATCTGTAGCCTTATTTAGAAGGTTACAACTGTGACACGAGCACTATAGAAAATATATGTGGAAGATATGTATAGCATTAAATGTTCACTGGTTTTGAAAAGAAATTCATGTACTATTTGGAATTTAAACATTTAGTCAGCCATGCTTGTTTCTTTCATCCACCCCTACTTTCTAAAAAAAAGGACAAGTATTCCTCTGAAGAAATACATCTTATTAAAAAATCATGTTATACAATTTGAAGAAAGTACTTAATACCTTTAACAGGACTGACAAGATAATGGTGAACTTTTTTATTTTTTGTATTGTTCAAAATAAATTCTGATGCATCGAGAGCAAGGATTTGCACTGTTCTCCATCTGTCATTTATCTGAAGACTGAACAAGAGAGATTTCAGTACCCCTGGCCTGAATTCAGCAGATTCTATCATTGGGAGCAAGAGTTAGGGAAGAAATATTCCTATGAAATGGTACGTTCAAGTATTCGGTCATCAAGCTAGTTAGCTCTTTGCCTCCATGATCTTTTTGTACCCTCTTTCTGGTCACTTTCTCCAGGTTGGACTGCTTGCCAATGACTACTACAGCTATTGTCAAGATATTTTACAGATGGTGAGAGAGAAAGAGCTTGACAAGGTATGCTTTTGCTTTAATAACACTCATTCTGATGACAGCAAAAAACTCCAAGGATAAAATTGTTTCTGTGTAGCTTATTTACTCAATGGTTTGATCTTATCTACTTGATGGTAGATGATCATTTATAGACAAAAGGAGCATTCAGTCAAATTATTCAGGAATTCGTAATTAACACAACATGCTCCGGGAATCTGAGTTTATAGACATATCCTAAGCACTCCTGGCACATCAACAGGTCTGAGCCCAGCACAAAACACAAGGCCATGGAAACATATCTTTCATTATATCCTCACATCCATGGCACAGTTCTTTCTCTCTTTCTTACACTGCCTGGTGAGGTTCAGCTTGTTGCCCCAGGATGCTTCCACTTACGCTGGAGCCCGGCCGGGATGAGGCCAGGCAAAGAGCCCAGCTCCACGGTCATTCTTTTGCTTCTGTGCTTATGCGTGTTGTTTTACTGAATTGCACTTCACGTTTCACAAGTGTAAAATCAGTGAAAATTCATAAAGGACTTTGTGTGACAGGTGGAAGCCTGTATCATGTCATTCTGGAGGTCTCTGCAGCCTGAAAGAATAGCACTGATGACCTTGCCAGATGTATGCCAGCTGTTCAAAAGCTATGATAGGCAGCTATTCAAGGTACCATAGGCACATTTGTTTGTTGTAATTACGTTATTATATGCTTATGTCTTTTTGGTAGTTCTACCAGAAAAGAAGGGCCAGCTGCTTCTTATGTGCTGTACAATGGGATTTTCATTTGTACCTCAAGTCTGTTCTCTGGCTTCTTTTGGATTTCTTAAGGACCCGGTGGAATTTGAGATTACTTCCATTTCGCTGCTACATATTCCTTTGAAAGTCCCTAATATCAGTGGAGTATGATCTTATAAATGTGGTCTGTGGTTCTGGCATGAGGTTATGTAACTGAAATTTTGACCGATAACTGTTTTCCAAATTATAAGAGTTATTTTTCCCTTGAGAACAGTACTGCATTTCTTGGTGACATTCCATGTAGAAATACACAGTTTTCTGATCAAAATAATTTGCTTCTTATTTACAGCAGGTCATTAAGTATTGTTTAGTAATTAATTCAGGAGATGATGTTTATTGCTAGGATCTTTTTCCTTCTGCTAATAAGTGTAGCTTATCTATTGCTTAATTGGAAGAAAAAATAATGAGCTTCTTTACATTTACACTTAGACTATCAATAAAATTTTCTTTTGTGTGACTGTAAATATATGTAGTACACCAGTCATGTGCAGCTCCATGAATTTGTATTCTAGGTAATGGAGAACATCCTACTCCATGATTTCCTGGCGGAGGTGCCTGTGCAACACATGCAGTCAATCAGATTGTTCAGTAAAAATGTTGAACTTTGGCTGCATAATGCTTTGAAAGAGTTTCCATTACCACTCCAAACATCTAAATTTAAAGGTATGATTGAGTAATAGAGAGATTTTCATAAAAAAAACTTTGTTTAAACTGCAGAGATAATTATGTTACAAGACTCCTAGAGAAATTATTTTAAAACATTTTTAACTGATATAACTTTGATAGTAGTGAGGACTAGAATTAGTTGGGATACAGTTAAAAATAAATAATCTCAGATAATGTGTGAGAACAAATTTAAGCCCAAATTATTCCCAGTTCACAGTAAATTAAAGTGTACTTGAATCTTTTTAAAAGACCTACCTCTTGCTGTGATGGCTTTGGCTGTGCAGATGACTGAATAACATGCAGTCTGCCCTCTGAAATTTAGGTATTGTTCTGCCTCTTCACCTTGCAAGTAGTTTTATGTGGATCCGTTAACTAATGACTATAGTGCAGTTCAATATAAACAGGAAAAAAGACATAGTCCCACAGGGAAACTACAACTCTGTCATTAGAGGAGGATTTGAAAAAATCTGTACTATACAAAGGTGTGTGTATATGTGTGTGTTTGAAAATATGTACGTACGTACATACATATAGTTACATATGATGCTGAAGAGTTTGGCTAAAACATAATGTTCCTCAGTTGCTCATTGAGTGAAGACCAGCTCCTCGGTGGCAAAGCAGGGCTCCTGCGTAGACAAGAGATTGTATTAGTATTCATATGCTCAAGGAAGACTTGCAGACAGTCTTAATTGCAGCATTATCATAGAATCATAGCATGTTTGGAGTTAGAAGGGACCTTAAAGATCAACTGATTCCACCACCCCTGCCATGGGCAGGGACACCTCCCATTAGACCAGGTTGCTCAAAGCCCCATCCAAACTGGCATTGAACACTTCCAGGGACTGGGCATCCACAACTTCTCTGGGCAACCTGTGCCAGTGTCTCACCATCCTGACAGTAAAGAATTTCTTCCTAATATCTAATCTAAATCTACCTTCTTGCAGTTTACAGCTGTTATCCCTTGTCCTGTTGCTACACTCCCTGATAAAGAGTCCCTCCCCATCTTTTCTGTAGGCCCTCTTTAGGCACTGGAAGGCTACTATAAGGTCTCCCCAGAGCCTTCTCTTCTCCAGGCTGAACAACCCCAACTCTCTCAGCCTGTCTTCACAGGAGAGGTGCTCTAACCCTCTGATCATCTTTGTGGCCTTCTTCTAGACTTGCTCCAACAGGTCCGTGTCCTTCTTATGTTGGGGGCTCCAGAGCTGCACACAGTACTCCAGGTGGGGTCTCACCAGAGCAGGGGGGCAGAATCAGCTCCCTCAACCTGCTGTCCAAGCTTCTTTTGATGCAGCCCAGGATACAGTTGGCTTTCTGGGCTGTAATCGTGCATTGCCAGCTCATGTTGAGCTTCTCATCCACCAATACCCCCAAGTCCTTCTCTTCAGGGCTGCTCTCGATCCATTCTCCTCCCATCCTGTATTTGTGCTTGGGATTGCCCGACCCATGTGCAGGACCTTGCACTTGGCCTTGTTGAAATTCATGAGGTTTGCATGGGCCCATCTTTCCAGCCTGTCCAGTTGCCTCTGGATGTCATCCTTCCCTCCAGCATGTTGACATCACNGGGGCAGAATCAGCTCCCTCAACCTGCTGTCCAAGCTTCTTTTGATGCAGCCCAGGATACAGTTGGCTTTCTGGGCTGTAATCGTGCATTGCCAGCTCATGTTGAGCTTCTCATCCACCAATACCCCCAAGTCCTTCTCTTCAGGGCTGCTCTCGATCCATTCTCCTCCCATCCTGTATTTGTGCTTGGGATTGNACTTGCTCCAACAGGTCCGTGTCCTTCTTATGTTGGGGGCTCCAGAGCTGCACACAGTACTCCAGGTGGGGTCTCACCAGAGCAGGGGGGCAGAATCAGCTCCCTCAACCTGCTGTCCAAGCTTCTTTTGATGCAGCCCAGGATACAGTTGGCTTTCTGGGCTGTAATCGTGCATTGCCAGCTCATGTTGAGCTTCTCATCCACCAATACCCCCAAGTCCTTCTCTTCAGGGCTGCTCTCGATCCATTCTCCTCCCATCCTGTATTTGTGCTTGGGATTGCCCGACCCATGTGCAGGACCTTGCACTTGGCCTTGTTGAAATTCATGAGGTTTGCATGGGCCCATCTTTCCAGCCTGTCCAGTTGCCTCTGGATGTCATCCTTCCCTCCAGCATGTTGACATCACCACACAGCTAGGTGTCGTTGGCAAACTTGCTGAGGGTGCACTCAATCCTACTGTCCATGTCTCTGATAAAGATGTTAAACAGCACTGGTCCCAGTACTGACCCCTGAGGAACACCACTCATCACTGGTCTCTGCTTGGACATTGAGCTGTTGACTCTTTGAGTGCAGCCATCCAGCCAATTCCTTATCTATCGAGTGGTCCATTCGTCAAAGCCAGGTCTCTCCAATTTAGAGACAAGGATGTCGTTTGGGACAGTGTCAAATGCTCTGCACAAGTCCAGGCAGATGATGTTGGTTGGTCTTACCTTATCCAGCAATGATGTAACTCTGTCGTAGAAGGCCATCAAATTTGTCAGCCACAATTTGTCTTTAGTGAAGCCATGTTTGCTGCCAACAATCACCTCCTTATTTTCGATGTGCCTTAGCAGAGTTTCTGGGAGGATCTGCTCCATGATCTTGGCAGAAACAGAGGTGAGACTGGCTGGCCTGTAGTTCCCTGGGTCTTCCTTTTTTCCCTTTTTAAAAGTGGGAGTTATGTTTTCCCTTTTCCAGTTGGCAGGAACTTCACCAGACTGCCACGAATTCTCAAATACGGTGGATGGTGGCTTAGCAACTTCATCTACCAGTTCCCTCAGGACCCACAGGTGTATCTCATCAGGTCGCATGGATTTGTACACCTTCAGCTTCCTTAGATGGTCTTGAACCTGATCTTCTCCTACAGTGGGCAGTTCCTCATTCTCCCAGTCCCTGTCTTTGCCTTCTGCGACTCAGGCGGCATGGCTAGAGCACTTGCCAGTGAAAACTGAGGCAAAAAAGTCAGAGTACCTTAGCCTTCTCCATACCCTGGGTGACCAGCTCTCCCATTTCCTTCCAGAGAGGTCTAGTTTTCTCTAGTCTTTCTTTTATCACTGACATACCCGTAGAAGCTTTCCTTATTGCCCTTAACATCTCTGGCCAGATTTAATTCTATCTGAGCTTTAGTTTTCTTAACCTGATCCCTGGCTGCTTGGACAATTTCTCTGTATTCCTCCTAGGCTACCTGTCCTTGCTTCCACCCTCTGCAGGCTTCCTTTTTCTGTTTGAGTTTGTCCAGGAGCTCCTTGTTCATCCATGCAGGCCTCATGGCATTTTTGCCTGACTTCCTCTTTGTTGGGATGTGTCACTCCTGAGCTTAGAGGAGGTGATCCTTAAATTCAGCTTAAGCCAGCTTTCTTGGGCCCCTCTTCCCTCCAGGGCTTTATCCCATGGTACTCTGCCAAGCAGAGGCCAAAGTCTGCTCTCCTAAAGCCCAAGGTAGAGAGCTTGCTGTGTGCCCTCCTCACTGCCCTAAGGATCTTGAACTCCACCATCTGATGGTCACTGCAGCCAAGGCTGCCCTCAAGTTCCACATGCCCCCACCAGCTCCTCCCTGTTGGTGAGAACAAGGTCTAGCATAGCACTTCTCCTTGTTGGTTCCTCTGTCACTTGGAGAAGGAAGTTATCATCAACGTATTCCAGGAACCTCCTGGACTGCTTAGGCCCTGCTGTGTTGTCTCTCCAACAGATGTCGGGGTGGTTGAAGTCCACCATGAGGACCAGGGTTTGGAATATAAGGCTGCTCCTACCTGTGTATAAAGGGCCTCATATGCTTGGTCTTCCTGGTCGGGTGGCCTGTAGCAGACCCGCACTGTAACATCACCTGTCCCTGCCCTCCCTTTAACCCTGACCCATAAGCCCTCGGCTGGCTCCTCATCCATCCCCAGGCGGAGTTCCATGTACTCGAGCTGGTCCTTGACATAGAGGGCGACACCCCCTCCTTGTCTCCCCTGCCTGTCCTTCCTGAAAAGCCTGTGTCTTTCCATTCCAACACTTCAGTTACAGGAGCCATCCCACCATGTCTCTGTGATGCCAATAAGATCATAGCCCTGGAGGTGTGTGCGCATCTCTAACTCCTCTTGTTTATTCCCCATGCTACGTGCTTTAGCATGGATGCATTTAAGTTTCCTGCATTTGAATGCTTGACAGAGCAAACTTAGTAATGTGTTTTTAACACATGTGTGCATGGAAGTATATGCAGTTAATCAGCTGTGACCCTGGTCTTTCTTGTTTGTACAAACTTCAGGGAAAAAGAAATTTTCACTTGAAAATCATTGCCTGTCTACAGAACTTTGTAAGCTGCTTTAAACTCGAATTTCCTGTCACTAAGAATTGGTTATTTTATATTTTATTCTTGAAAAGGATATTATTGGACCATGCTTGTCATAATTACAATGTATTATAAACAGGAGAAAATAGAACCAAAGAAACCAGCTCCTATTAAGAGTGCTGTAGAATTATAGATGCATAAAGGTGGAAATGTAAACCCTCTAAACAAAATACAGGAGGTTTAGAATTAATGTTGCTTTCATCCACCTTAAACCATACGTGTGAAAGTGTATCAGTCTTGACTGAGAAGTATTTAATGTAAAAAAATATTGGAAGCATTTTTCCAGTGTGTCATGTGTTAACAGATTTGCAGTGAAGGAAGAGTGGTGACAGTTTCTGCATGCCAGCTTTAAACTGCGAGGGTGCCCAGCCCAGCCTGCAATGCTGGCTCAGTGCCCCCACCGTGCCCTTCGTTAGCCTGTTGCTCCCCTAGGGATCTACTTTCTAACTTAAAAGATCTGTCTTCATTAACATCTTTTAGACTGTAAAATATTAATGATGTGAAACATTTGCCTCTTCTTCTTTAACAGAAGTTACAGTGTTTGTAAAAAGACTGAGGAGAAAGACAGACCTTTCTAACATGGCCAAGGTATGTTCCAGAATCCATGAAACAAAAATCTGGGCATTTCATTCACTCAAGCAGTTTGGACTATTTATGACATGCTCCATTGTAGGACAACAGCAGCAGCACAGATGTTCTTATCTGTACACTGACTATGGTCCAAATAATTCTCACCCTCCTACACATCTCTTCCCACACCTTAAGTATGCTGAGGGGCCTTTTCCTCCCTCTGGATTCTGTGAAAGCCCCTGAGACTTGGTCTATGGTCCCCCATGGAGAGAACACAGGAGCTGGAAGCGTCAGATGACAGTTTCCAGTATCTTCACCCAGCCATGCAAAAGCCAGTCACACGGCACTTGCTGGAGTTATTCTAAAATTGGTTTCATGTAGCATCCTGACCACTCTTTCTGACGAGTGCTACAGCAGCCTGCACAAGGGAAATCACTCATATGCCGGCTGCAGAGAAGCTGCGTGGCCAGGGAGCAGGGTGTGAGGTCTATAAGGGCACAAGGCCCTCACCTTCTTCATGGATCCCAGGGATCACCTGGCCAGATATTCTCCATCCTCTGACCGGACAGTGTTGGAATGAGTGCTGCAGGGAAGCATCCTTTGAACTTTCCTCCTCAGGGCCATCACTCAGACTGGCTTTTCTCCTTAGGAAAAAAGAGACAAAAATCTCTCTAACAGTTAATATCTCTGCCTGCTTTTTGCTCTACAGTATCATTCTTCTCAGCTACATTGACAAAGGAGATGCATCCAGGAGCTGCATGTTTACCCTTTTGACCACTGCAAAGCAAATTATTTCATTAGCCTGTACTTATTCAGTGCTGCATTATTACAAGGGGCTGTACCCTCCCTGCAGCCTTCCTTCCATTGCTGTCCTTTGATACTTCCAAAATCTTGGCTTTTGAGGTGGTCTGGGCCACGACAGAACAGATAGGTCATGAACAGGGAAGGAAGAAGAAGAGAATAGGTGGTATATTTTCTCCTCTTCTTCAAACAGCAAATACAAGATTTTCCCAAGATGCCACGTGGCTCAAATCACTACACTGTGCCCCCACAATAAAGAGGAGGAAGGAAGGGAACTGTGGCTTCATGAACTGCATGGCAGTGTCACATTCTTCCTTAATAACCGTAGCTTCTCTTTATGGGAAAACTCATCACCAGCAACACACAAAAGACACACCTCACCATTTTAAAAAATCACAATAATGCACAAACATGCAGAGGTGCACTAACACAGGCAAAAGGTTGACTTCTGTGAGGTGCTGAGCACTCCCAGTTCCCATTTACTGCAGCAGCCCTTGGAGATACTAAATACTTGAAAAGCTCAGCTTCATGTGCCTCTAAAACATGGCTTCTTATGCATCGAAGGACATGATCCAGCAAGAGTGCGAGTGCCGGTTATTCCAGGTCATTTGCATTTGGTTTGTGTACTCAGACTTTACATCATCGTCCTTGTGCTCGAGCTGTGATGGCAAGGGGCTGGTTGCAGCTTTTTGCTTCTTCCCTGCCTGTTCCTAACGTGCGGAAAAGCTGCAGAGAGTCAACACTGAATTTACACCCTTGAGGGTGTAAATTACACCTTTTAGGGTGACAGAGCACTGGAACAGGCTGCCCAGGGAGGTCGTGGGGTCCCCTTCTCTGGAGATTTTCAAGAGCCGCCTGGATGCAGTCCTAAGTAACGTTCTCCAGGCAATCCTGCTTTAGCAGGGGAGTCGGACTAGGTGATCTCTAGAGGTCCCTTCCAACTCTGAAAATTCCATGATTCTGTGAGATTTAGGGCAGGAGGAGTTAAGACCAACCGGGGGGAATAATCTAGTGGCAGCCTCCCCCTGCTCTGCATCCCCTTTACACCATTTAAGCAGCACAAAGTGAAGCTCATAGACTTGAGAATCGGGTTCAGATCTAGATTTACATTCTGAGCCTGGTTCTTGTTCAGGCTAACGAGCTCTTGGCACTGTTCTCACAAGTAAATGATGTTTGCCCCTTCTCTAGAGCCTCTTTAAAATACAAGGGAAAAGCAAAGGAGTTCCAGTGTACCTGATGATTAGTCTCCCATCGGCAATTTAAAAACAATAGTTTCAATAGGTGAAATTATGTGTGTCTTGTAAATGAGCATCCCTGTAGTCTTTCAGTGGTCACATAGCCTCTATTGTGACTTCTGTTGGAGATCTTGCCAAAGCCATAGATACTGGCCTCCAGCAAAACAGGGTAGGAAACAAATACCAGCTAAAAATTCTCCTGCGAATGCAGCTCCCTGTCCAACACACACCAGAAAATGGTTAGCTGAACACCACAGGTGTTTAAAATTTTCATCTTGTGAGAAACATGCAGATGCTTCATGGGGAGGTGGACATCCCTCAGAAAGGACTGCTGAGTGTTTTAGTCAGACCCAATCCTAGGCTTGCATGGACTCGTATCCCGTTTCCCCTGGTGACCCTCATCAGATGCTCACGTGAAGTGGGTATGAGTAGAGCAAGAGATAACTCACTCCTCCGTTGTACTCTCCTGACTTCCAACAACCCAAGATGAAAGTCATATCCACATCTTGGTATTTAACAGCTTGATTTTCACATCCACAGCATCTTGAAGTGGCGAGTTCCAAGGTTTGATTATTTGTTGTGAGAAAAAATACTTTCTTTTATTATTTTAAAATTTCTACCCTTCTTCATGCAATTCTCCCTGCCAGTCTCCATCACTTCCTTCCTCAGTTATTTCTGTCCGAAGCTGGACATTTGATATTTCTAATCATCCTTCTCAGTTTTCTCTGTCTAAAACGCACCTGGAATTTCAACTAGAGACTGATGGTCAAAGCAGGTGAGAGAGCTCCCGATGAGAAGTACTACGGAGGAGCTGTGCAGCTGCAGCCTGTGAACGGTGTAACCATACCTTGTAGAGTACTTTGCAATAATTTAGCCACCTGGTGAGAAAATAGGAACAATTTTGGCAGGGTCATCATTCAAAAGAAAAAAAAAGTAACTTTCCCATCATGTGTAGATAAAGCAGGCTGACAGCTGCTACTACCCAGACATGCAGAAGTAATTAGAGCATAAAAAGGTGCAAATTCCCTGCGAGAAAGGAATGTGAATATGCTGCTTGTCATTTCTTGGGGCCTATTCCTGCCTCTGGTAAGCTGTATTTAAGTATTGTCAGAGCGGGTGTCAGTCATTTAGAGAGTTATTTTTAGTACAGTGAAGTGCAATAGTTAAAGGGACAAGTCTGGAACACCGGAGCATGGAGTCGGGTGCCAGCAGCACGCTGAAGGTGCACACACTTTGGGTTGTGTGTTGTTGTTGCAAGCAGCAGCTCTTCTTCTGACACTGGAAACTCCAGGTAAAACACAAAAAGAAAAAAAAGACTTTCTTTAACTTAGCTGAAGGGGATAACTGAGGGAGAATCAGAGTGCTTTTGGCATTTCAGTAAAGCTAGCGGAATGATGAGAAAGAAAAATGGCCAGATTGGGAATTATGCTTGCAAACAAAAGGGTAGTTGCATTCACTGCTGTTTGTGTGGTCACGGTAAGCACCTGGTGAATGAGATTTGTTAAAGTGTTTATGAATCCTGAAGGTTTTTTTACAAAAATTATTTTTCTTCTGGAAGGCCACACTGGACATGGATTATTAATATAAAAGCCCAAAATTCAATAAAGGCTTTAGGATCTTACTGATTTCAGTATGGAAGTGAAAGACTAAATATATGGGTTAAAAAAATTTTAACAGATTCAGGTTTAATTTCATCACTGTTTTCATCATTTCATCAAGAATCTGAAGCAATACCGTTTGATACTAGCAATTAAGTAAAAAAAGTGAAGAGATAAGGATCAAATGTTAGGCTGAAAATTGTCTGCAATATCTATGAGTAATACTTTTGGGGACAAATATGAAGCCATATTCATTCACAAATGATTCATAAGCAAATAAATGGGATGAAATTCCAACCAATATTTTTTTAACTAACATCATATTTTTTATGTTATTTTTACCTTCTCAAAGGTTTGGGCAACTTGAGAAAACATGCCTTTGATTTAATTGAAACGTGTACTAAGGGCAGGTAACATCAGCCCTGATATACCATTCCACGTTTTAGACAAAATACTGTTATTTGGCATAACTGTAATAACTCCAGGCAAAACCAATTACCCAGGCAATTGCCCAGATACTTCAAGCATGTTAGCCTCGTCTGCTCCGCCAGACAGGGACACAGAGTGTCATTGAAAAGAATATCTCCCAGAACAAAAAACTCTTGAAGACAACTTAAGATTTGTCTCCTTTGATTTACTTTTTTTCCAATTTGGAGACTGGTTATATAAAGTCTAGTATCAAATAAGGGAAGCTTTTTGACTAAGTTAAGGACTTGAGAAAATGAAAGGCATTAACTGTTTTCTCATTCTCTATAGACAATGAGAACAGTCTTGAACAGCAACAGCAAAGTCACTGTTCTGCGATCAGACTTGCATGCTGTCATCGATCAGGGATTTCTGGATGTGCCTGGAAACCTCTTTCACATGAAGTTTAGGAATCTGGACGAGCTGCAGAACAACGTAGAACTCAAATGTAATATTTTTTGTTGCTATATTTTGTCTATCCACTTAAGCCCTTGCTTGCCATTGTTAAAGCTCCAGCATTTCCTCTTGTTTATTCGTGGCATCTGCCCTAATGGGAATTACAGTCTTACCATAACCCGAAGTACTGGAAAAGAGCCAATAAAATTGAGAATGGAGCTTGTCATATTATCCTTTTAACTTTAAAGGTTAAGAATGAAAGGCTTTCCGTTCTGACTCTCTCTTAAAGCTTTCTATGGCAGCAGGAGTGGGGTTTGTGCTACTAAATGCTGTATCTTCTAGAAGAAGGTTGACGAGTAGGGATATTAATTTTTTACCTTTTTCTCTGACAAAAAAAGAAGTTTCCAAGAGTTGCATTTTGCATTTTCCTCTGTTATTAATCAAAGTACAGAAAATCATTTCTTGTGGCCAGATTTTAAAATATTGTATGCTGAACTGGACGAGGACTATTGGCCTTTCAGCTTTCGTGTCCTTTCGCTGTATTGCGGCCTGTGGAATCGATGTGCTGCTGTAAACAATAAAATACGCAGTTTGTATGCAGCCATGACATAATGCATTTGCCAGCTTAATGAAAAGGGCTGGCGACATAATGGCAAGTTAATTTTTAGATTAATGGGCTGCTATTTAAATTATTAGCAGGAGACAGGCAAGTTGGATGAGGCTGTGCACGGAACTGATGGGGGGAAACCTCAGTTCTTTGTTCCTGGCCTGCCATCGACTTGCTCACTGACAAGGGATGTGCCACAGCCTTTCTGTGGCGGCTTTCACTGGGAATAATAATTCGCCTATTTCACAGAACCAACAGGAGAACCATTTAAATAATATTTATATATGGCTTAAAATCAAAAACACTGCGCAGAATGCTTTTATTACATTTGCTTGTTGTATTAATGATGATCTTATTCTTTCCAAGATGTATTCTCTGATTGTATTCTCTGTTTTCATTGCTTTTCCAAATTGCTACTTATAATAAGCAAGGTTTCACAGATACTACCCATATGCCTTCCTGAAGGCAGACATCTCAGTGAGAAGGGTATAAATTCAGAGAGGTGCCATAATGATGTAGCTTTTGGCACCGGGTGGTAGGTTCCAATCTTTTGGGCGAGCAGCTGTGCTGATATCTGGCAATATTCTATATAATTCTGTTGGTCTACAGAATATTCTGCATTTTCTGTTATTGTTTTAAAACTGTTTTCTCCCCCCAACAGATAAACCAAGATTTTTTTTCCTCAGCCACATAAAATCTCGGATAAGTATGTTGGTATTGCATATAACCAAATTCCAGCTTTCACATTGGAAGTATTTATTCTTGTTGCCTTTGCCATGATGACTAGGTCAGCACAGATGTGGTGGAAATGGACATAAACACAAATTCTGACTGATTTCAAAGTACGGTACTATTCCTTACTAAAGGAAGAGTATATTTATATTAATCAAAATTCTATAAGCAGATGTCTTAATATATTTTAAACTATAGATAAAAGAAATAAAAGCACTGAAAACTGCATAAACAAACCAAAAAGTAAGCCAATCACTTCAAGTAATGATCTCCCTCCTATATTTCATAGGTTTGAACGACTTAATGTCTTTGCTGGCACCTTCCACAGATATTCGGGTTCTTCTGAACTGTGTGTCTTCAAATCTTCAGGCTTTTGTCATTCAGGTATAAAATTAATATAATAATTTCAGAAAAGAAAGACTGATCACACCATTTATCCTGCTACATGTTGACTGTCACTAGTCTGCAGGAGCTACATTGTACACTAGTAATCTGACCAGACTGCAGATTTGCATAAATACAATTTATGCATGCTGCAGAAAAAGGGGGAATTAATTAGCGTACAAAAATTCCATCTGTGCAAACAACTACAAGCATATTTCTGTGCATATATCCACTCGGACAGTTTCAATATCTGCTCTCATTTTGTAGATACATACTGTAACAGTCCCTAATAAACCAAAATTCAGAAGAAAAATGTTAGCAAAAGTGAAGAGAACACTTCATGATTCCCAAAATCATTGATTCATAAAACTGTTGACTTTTAGGAGGTGGTAGAAGAGTGATGATTTCTAGTACAATGTCTCTAGCTCTTGTGAAAGATTCAAGTGTGATCATCCTTGCACATGCACCTTCCCATATGTTACCAACTCTACCACCCCTGTTCCACCACTGATTCAGAATTAGCAGTAGCTTGATGGCACCATTTGGTTGGTTGCCAAACCAATTAATTTGGGCCTGGGCAGTGGTTAAAGTATTTCCCGCTGCCCCTTTCTGAAGAAGCAGGGTAAATTGTACTTCTTTAGCTTGATTATTTCCTTTTTTTTTTTTAAATTAAGAATAGTACTTTTCAGTTCTGTGGTGCCTTCATCTCATAGAACCCTCAACTACCTCATGGTATGGTATAGGGAAGATGGACTGGGACTTTTCCTGGGGGTTGACAATCGTAGGGCATAAAACAATAGACACAAGTTGCAGCAAAGAAAATTCCCAATAGATAAAAAGAAAAAAATTACTGTGAGAATAATTAAGCATGGAAAGAGGTTACCCAAAGGCTTTGGAATCTCCATCCTGGAGGTATTCAGAATTTGGCTGGACAAGGCCTGAACTAAGATGGCCATGCTTTGAGCAAGAGGTTGGATTAGGTGATGTCCAAAGATCCGTTTCAACCTTAGTTATTTTAGGATTCTAACAAAAAAACCCTGCTTGCTCCACCTTTGTATGCAGTTTGTACAGAGAGATACTCTGCAACACAATAAATATTTCTTTATCAGAAAACAATTTTTTTTCTCTATCTGCAGCCAAGCAGGAGTAAAGAGGAGTTCAGAAAAGTGGCGTCGGATTTCCAGTTGAGATGGAACTTCCTACTGACTGCAGTAAGCAAGGCTTTGACCCTCAACTATGCAGACAGTTTTGGTAAGTAGGATCTTTGTGACTGTCATTTGATATGCCTCTCTGTGTCCTGAGGTGGCAGAGGCATCAGATCACTTTAACTGACATAAATTCAGTCTACAGCCAATAGGAGCATCGCTTCTGCCTACTTCCTTCCTTGCATCAAGCGGCACCGTTCACCTGGCGATGGGGATAGCCAGGTCAGGGAAATGAAACGATTCGTTTTCAACCAGATATTTGTTTTCTGATCCAGATTCTGGGATGAGCCGAAGGCAGCGTGCAGCTGGAGGTGGTGAGAAGGGCAGGACTCCCTCTTTCGGCAGAAGCCATCATTTGTCTGTGGAAATAAGGGGAACAGCAGCCTGAGGCATGAGCCTCTGCTCTCCCTCCCTACAAGACTCGCACACCCCAACAGAAGGGTGTGATGGAGAGCTGGGGCCACTAATATCCCAAACCGTAGAAATTCCAGATCTCTCAAGTGAGAGCTCCCAATCCTTCAGGCTCTTTCTGTATAATACGGCCAGAGCAGAGCCACTGCGATAACTACTTGCCAAAAAGGCAGATATTTCCTCTGACAACAACTATATGCTCCTTTTCCTTATGCCTTACACTGATGTAAGTGCTTGCCTAGCCAGCAGCAAGCCTGTTTAAGGCGTTAAACTGACTGAAAACTAGTCACTCCTTTAGCTGGCCTAGTTTTGTCTCTGTTTTAGGGTTCTGAACTGTCAAGCATCAAATCCATCCCACACCAGTGCAAGGCAAGAGAAGTGGAGGGACTGTGCAGTCAGTCACTTGAAGTGGGTTGAAGTGGTACAACCACATCTTGAATCAGTTCAGTCTCTTCCATTCCTATATTTCACCAACCCTACCCGCTTTCTCTTCATTTGTAAAACCTTTCAGAGGCTCTCTCTCTATTATTCATTCTGCAGAAACGCACCGTCTCCTGTGAGTAGCATCTGATCCCAAACTGCATGAACCGCTTTTTAGATTTTCAAAGGACCACCTTCATATTTTTTCCTCTTCTGTCAGATAGGGGCTTCACACAAATAGCCAAAGAAAACCTCATTATCTTCTCTGAAATTCCCGCTTCAAAACCATACTTTCATGTGTTTCCTACAAAGACATAACAGAGGGATATGTTAAGGTTGTTGCCTTTTGTATTCTTCAGTATTCTTCCCCTGCTAATGTCAGTGTTTGTGCATGTAGGCGTGCATCCCTTTTCTGCACCTAGCTGCTACCTTTTGCCTTATATTTCGAATGCAAACTCTCTGGAGCTGGATCAGCGTTTTGTTCCGTGTCTGCAGGGAGCATAGCACAGTAGGGTCCCTTGTCTATCAGCTGCTGCATTACAGTGATAAAAAAATAATAATTCCTTTCTCTCTATCCGGAGGAGCTCTACACAAAACTCTCCAATGTTACATGCAATATTTGGGGATATGAGGATGTTAGGAATGAATTCCAAGAACAGCACTTAAAGCATAATATTTATTGAAATTCCCCACGATGATGAAATCCTCTTCCCTCTTTCCACCACAAGAAGAGTTTAATGAATTGCCTCTGTGTTCTGTAGTTGTTGGTGCTTGGGGACAAAACTGATGGAGACCATCCCTTCCTCTGCTGAGCCTTCCTTAAACTAGTTACAAACGATATTTTCATCCCATTTATGACAGTCTTCCTACTATACTTCGGTAGCACTAAGATTGAATTTGTTCTCACATATGAGGGATTTTAAAAATGTCTTTTAATCTTCCTCTGTGATGCTTCAGTTACTTTGATCATTATTATCTTCTTTCTTAATACCTTTGGTTCTTAAAGATGTTGGGCTATATGACCTAACAATGTCCCTTCTTTCCCATGTGTCTCTTCCGGTAGGATTTTGAGTTTTAGTGAATAAGGCTGAAGCTGTTACATTAACAAACCATCTGGTGTAAAAGTTCTGTACTCGGGGTCATCACTTTTCAGAAATTTCTTAAATCTCAGCATTTCTTGCAGGAATGGTGGGCAGCCTGCAAGTCGAAATATGTAGCCTCCACACTAAAGGAAGGCAATTACTTAGGGAAATGTGTGAATTTCACGTTAATGCAGTGTGCCTCCCCCCAAAATAAACCACATACCAGTAACCAAACCCAAACTTACTTCTGTCTAGGGTTCTTGCCTTGGAGCTTGGCACATCTGGCACACATAATATACTGGTATACACACAGCTCTGAATTTAGGATTGACTTTTACCCTTTTCCAGCCCAGCCTCCGCATGGGTGATGCTCAAGTGTGATGGGAGAAACCGTGCAGTTACCTCCCTGCAAGGCAGCAAGGTGCAGATGTGCTACAGCTGTCAGGGCTAATGGGACCTCTACAGCTCTTTCAGCTCCACCTCCTCTCCAGCAAATGTGCTCTACACATCTCCATCACGGAGCCTCACGTCAGCTGACCCACCTCCATTTCCTTTACTGGTCTCCCTTCCGAGGCATTCAGGGATGTATTGCTGAGCAACGCTGGCTCGACAGTGACCTGTGCATTCCTCTTGAAAGCAAGCTGCTTCAACCTATTACCTCTTCAAACCTGTGTTCCTCTCTATTATCCCAAGGGACAACTGGAGCGGTAGCTTTTGTTTCACGCTTACTCTTACCGAATATATTGAAAACACCTGTAAGACTGTTAGAAACACTCATGGACTACTAGTGTCAGGTCTGTAGAGTTTGAACTCCAAGTACAAAAGTCCCTTTCCTTGTCCCATAGATAAACAAGTACTTCCACTTACTTTGCTATAATTTAAAGATGCACAAAAGCGCAAACAGCAGAAGCAGCAGCTTCTCATACATGTATAACCTCAAAAGAGGCATTATTTTTCATTTTTAAAGCTCTGTAAACCTTGGTCACTCACATATATTGGGGTATCTCTTTGTTGATGTCCATGTAAACGTGTTTGTGGGATGCAGATGTTATGAATTGCTATGCAGACTTATGGCAAGGAAGGACACCTGCTCTTTACTGTAAGGACTTTCAACCAAGGTATGATTCAAAAGTCAATGGCCTCAGTGAATCTCTCTTGGCTTTTAGCACTTATGCCCCAAGCTGCCAAGTAGGCCGTTTAATGTCCTAGAGACAAGACATGTATACATCTGCAGCAGCGTTTGCTTGGGAAGCGTTGGAACAGGGATGATGTGTGGTTGTTGATAAGCCTTGTAGTAGCAGTGAATGTGGGGGAAGAACTTTAGCAGGAAAGCGACTAAACACAAGTATGCTTTCTTCTCTAGCTAAAATAAGGGGGAAAGGCTTACGCTTATGTTTAAAATCTGCAGTTGGTGCCTATTTTGCTGTGATATTTGGAAGTACATAATTTTATAAGTACCGTTTGATGAGTGCTAGTCTGCTACTTTGTCTAGCCCATTACATGATGTGCTCTTTTTTTAAGGGTTTCATTATAGAAGATAAGCAAATGAAGAGGATGTTAAAATTGTTTTTGTTTTTACCTTTAAACCTAGGATCCTGGCATTTGTTTAATTTGCTACTCATGGATTTTGTGGCTCACATTTTCCTGTCCTATATAGAGGAGGAGGGAGATGAAAGTTTCCTGGTTGCAAAGCAACATGACTGTCCCCCTGTCCTCTGGATTTACCAGCCCAGTCATCTCTGGGGCTATTTTGCAGAGGAGCAACCTGAAGCCAGTGCTCCACAGACAGCTCTCATAACTTTGATGCAAAGCCAGAATAACTTCGGATTAAGCAATGTATTTGCAGAGTTCTGAGTTGTTCGGTGGACACAGCCACAGGCAGCAAGGTGAAATAAACATTAACTTTAAAGAAAAATACCAAAAAAAAAAAAGTTATAAATTGGGCGAATTGGGAGGAGTTGGGAGGGGTGTGGTTGTTTGGGTTTTTTTATGTGTGTAAAGTAGAACTAAAGAAATCTAGGTTTGCGTGGAGCTATGTCCAGTGTCACCTAAACCTCAAGCCACAAAGCATCTTCCATAGCCCCCACCCACCCCACAATCCTATCAAGGGATCGTAATCTCCACACCACCCACCTCCCTATCACTGCAGTTCCCTGATTCTTTCCTTAGGTTTCCAGCAGACCTTTTTAGATTCCCCAATTGTTATCTAAGCAAGAGCAGCACTGTCCTGGTGGGTTGGGAGCAGCTTGTGGACTTGCTGACCAAACAGACTGCATGTGTTTATTGATCAGAAGAGAGAGCACACGGTGTGGTCTTTTCTCACTACTGGAAGCACCGAGAGGCTCTCTTTCCTCCACCTACCTATTGATTTTATCAAAACATGCAGAAGTATGAAATCCTTGAGACCTTCCTGCAGCTGCTCCACTGGTTCAAACTTACTAGCATAAGGGATGACATACAGGTAGAAAGCAAGATAGACTCTAAGTCTTCATGCAAGGCTGTCCTTATATTAGGACATACGGGAACATGGATCAAGCCTCGGTGCTTAATACAAGTGACAAATTAGACATTCAGCTGTTTTCAGATTTCTCTTGCATGCAATAATCACACTTGTCTTAAATCTCAGAGAACATTGTGTTTTCCAGAAAACAGTGCTGGACAAATGTTAATGGTACCAAGACTCACAAAGAAAATTACATTTTGAGAGTCATCCTGCTATAGTTATTTCACTGTTTATCCAGCAACTCCCAAGATGTATTCAGCTTACACAAACTAGGACCAGGACTGGAAATAGACTGTTTTAAAACCATTTTATTAAAGACCCTTGGAGGACCCTTGTTTTTAAATATAAGATATTTTAAAACTAGCTCAACAATGAAAATTGGAGGGGAGAAAGAAGGCTCAAAAGGGACAAATCAAGAATTATTTATACATGTGATAGACGTGTTTGACAGTTGTTCTTATTTTTCAAATGTAATATAATAACCTGTCCTCCCATACCACCTCAGCCTCAAAAAACAGACTGGGCTTGGTGCAGCCTATGAGCAAGGAATCTCTAAACCACTGATGGGCTAAAATTAGTAAAACAGTGGAGAGCTTACTCGGTATCTGCCCTGCTTCCTATGTTCTTTTACCATGCTGCCCGTATGCGCTTTCATATGGTCCACAATGGCTCATGCTCTTACACTTGTGTCAGCAGACTAAGGTTTGACCCAGGTTTTGTCTGATGAGGGGTATCAGAGAGGATGGGTATAAAACATGAAATGGGGAGTAGGACGATTTGAGAAAAGGTATGGATGAGGGAAGGAGAAAGTGTAGGATTGGGAGAGTGTAGAAAGAGCTTAGAGATGAAAGATCCTGACAGCTGATGGACTCCACAGTCTACGTGCAAGGTGCTGATAATGGTGATACGAAAAAGAGAGTCTAGTAAGAGCTTGCTGATGCTGTGATTCAAGTGTTTTCAGTCTGTGAGGGAGCTGAAAAACTTTAATCTGCAGCTCAGAAGGGCTTCAGGAGCTGTGACAGGGTGAATGAGCACTTCTGCCTCCTTATGTCCTCCAAATGGGTGGTAGCTCCCACCTCAACTGTTGCAGGCTCCTTCTCTGGGTGTCAATACTAATTCCACAGGTTGCTGAAAAATAGAACTGCCAAAAGCATTTCCATCACCCACCGGTTTGTTCATATTGCCATCTCTGTAGATCCCCTGAACAGATTCCCACTGCACGAGGATTTGTGTTCTGTGACTTTTGATCACCAAAAATCGTCGTCATGCTCCCAAGCAACCATCTGTCCCCGCTTCTGACTAATCCCCCTTCAGCCATAACCCGTTCTGCGGGGTGTCTAAACCCTCAGCAGCCTTAGCAGCATCCGCCAGCCACGCTGCTGTTTCCTGGACCGCGTTTCTGCTGCCTGACATATCGCTCTGTGCATCACAGGTTTATTTCATCATTTTTCTTTTTAACTCCTTTACCTCGCGCAGCCTCTGCAGCTCTCTGCGACCCAGTGTCTTTCATCAGTTCCCATCCTCCACTCCGTCCTCTGCCAACAACACCAACCTCCGTATCTTTTTCATCTTGTCCCACAAGGCATTTCTATGCCTTCTCTACAGCCTGTTATGCTTGGGAAAAAAATCTGTTCATCGCACCTCCACCCTCATCTCATTGAAATTAGTGCTAAAAACTCAGTTTTGCTGTGAAACCCTGTAAAAATGAGAAGGAGGACTGGTAACAGAAATCAGAAAAGAATCTCCCAACCTTGCCCTGGTATCAGCAGCATCAATATGTGTCTGTGGCTTAGCAGATCCCTTCGTGATCTTTCAGTTGTCACCTTCATTCTTCCTTTTCCTTCCCCATCTGTTTTTGGTCCTCCATTCCTAGTTCATGCTGAATATAAATCACACTCCTCGGCAGAGAGACCATGTTTTTTCATTTATTTTGAACAGCACATCTCTGATTTATTTTTATTTTATTCGAAGCATGAAAATAATTGTTAATAATCTTGAAGATCTAATGCATTCCAAGTTGGTGACATCTCCTGAGGAAAACATTATTTTTATATGACAAAATGTAATGGGCGGAGAGTGAGACAATACGAGATTTAAACACACTGGCTTAACGGGGAGTGTGGCAGATGAAATGCTCTATAGCCAAACGCACATAGTATGAACTAAGAATTGTTGAAACCGGTGGCAGTAACGAAGATGCTCTGAGTGAGCCATAATCTATAAAAGTGCAGCTCAGAGAGCATTGGCCCGATCTTTATTCCTTATCACAGAGCTTGCAGTTGCTTTTTCTCAGCACGAACAGCATTTTTTTTCATCTAGAGAATCCAATTCTAGCCTTCCTCTCTTTGTTCACTTGTTACCAAATTAAAATCCTATTAAGCTGCACACCTGCAGTGGGTTTATCTGCAGAGCGCCGTGCTGTAGCTTTTAATCCAATTCCACACCTCCGTAACACACAATATACTGCAAATCAGGGCGCAGAGAGACGGAGGTTCCGCTGTTCATAGCTTTGTTGGCAGAGAGCAAATCAAACACTTTGATTTGTTAAAAAGGGAGAAAAAATAAGGACATAGTTAACTCCTCCACTTAAAGGAATGACAAGTGTTCATCTGAGTGGTCTGTATAATGCAGGGTACAGAGATCAAGTGAAATCATTAACTAAAATGATCAAAAACTGAGAGTAAAATCTTGACCCTGCTTAAATTCAGTGGCAAAACTTCTACTGATTTTAAGAAAGCCAGGGTTTCAGCATGAAAAAGTAGTCCCCATCAGGGGAAGAGACAGGCTGAGACTATTTGTTTTGAAAAATAATAGAAGGGTTAATAGCAGACATATAAAGTGTGAAAGATGTATTAAAAAGTGGATGTGGCCGTCTATCAGACCTTTGCCACCCTACGAGGGAACCAAATGTGTAGCTCCTCTTGTTGGGTTAATTGATGTAAAATAAGGTTGGGTATCTGCAAAATACCTCGGGTTCAGCAGGAAAGAACAGAGAAGACTTTTTCTATTCAATGATGGGAGAAAGAACCATTTGCTGTCCCTACAGTCAAAACGTTGCCATGTTTCTTTTCTAATTTTCAGCTCATCCAGGTCATTTTGGAAGAGGGAATTCTAAGTTAGACCTTCCAGTCAGAAGGGAAACACTTCTTACTCAAAAAGATGGACAGACATGCTTTATTTTTGCCTCTGATGAACAGCAAATCTTCAGAGAAAACCAACCTGACTTGAAAATTCTTTATGCTAGACCATCCTTACTTTTTGAAACAACTTTAAGAAATACTGTTTTCATTCTCTTAAATTTAAGACCTTTTTCAGGAAATACTAAATGCAAAACTGCTACCAACACAATTCTTTTAAGCTGTCACATGATTCACTTGTTTGACTTTAGTTGAATAAATCTTTGGAAGAAAAATGTGAAATATTTGTTGTTTGTTTTTATCTATTTCTTGTATTTTCTTTTTCTTGTCAGTAAAGCTGAAGGCCTACCTGACGTGGTAAATTTACCTGGAAGCTACAGAATAGATGAATGACTGTGTCAATTCTGCTTTGTGTCTACAGCGCTGTCATTGTTTAACCCCAGCTGGCAGCTAGGACCACACAGCCGCTCATGCAGTTCTTCCCCTTCACCCAGAAGGGCAGGGAGACGAGGGAGAAAAGGTGGGGAAACGGAAAGTAAAAAAACTTATGGGTTGAGATAAAGACAGTTTAATAAGTAAAGCAAAAGCTGTGCACACAAGCAAAGCAAAACAAGGAATTCATGCCCTGCTTCCCACAGGCAGGCAGGTGTTCAGCCATCTCCAGGAAAGCGGGGCTCCATCACACGTAACGGTTACTTGCGCAGACAAACGCCATCACTCTCAACGTCCCCCCCATTTCTTCTTCTTGCCTCCGCTTTATATACTGAGCATGACATCATATGGTATGGCATATTCCTCTGGTCAGCTGGGATCAGCTGTGTCCCCTCCCAACTTCTTGTGCACCCCCAGCCTGCTCGCTGGTGGGGTGGGGTGAGGGGCAGAAAAGGCCTTGGCTGCCAAGCAACAACCAAAACCACCACTGCGCTACCATCACCGTTCCCATCCCAAACCCAAAACATAGCACCATACCAGCTGCTACTGAGAAAGTCAACTCCACCCCAGCATACAGAATTTAGCACTAATTCCTATGTCTTAGAAAATTCCTGCTTTGTTTCCAATTTCTGCAGGATACAAGACTCAATATCTCACATATAATTCTATTAACTGAAATACAATAGGTTTCATATGATGTTATTTATGTCAGAAACTCGGTTGCTTGAACTTGTTCTATAAGCAAAGTACAAGTAAAGACTCCATAAAGAGAAACTCTGGAATAAATTTGTATGAATAAGTAAATACAGGGTATGAAATTTGTATCTTGCATGCATCAGATTGCAGGAGGAAATTCCCTGAAACATCAGGGAAATTGGGTTTTTAAATATTTTTGAAGAGCATGTCTGCAGGGAGTTGACTGGGTCTGGTTGTTATTTCAAGAGGGACAACTGCTTCGTTATTTTAAGAAAGGACATTTCCTGAGAGAGAAAAAGCACTTGTCAGGAGCTTATCAAGCTTTCACTCATTTTGGTTTTGGAAATCTACATTTATTTTCCACTTCTGTCTACATTGTTCTGTTTCAGCTCAAGCAGTGAAATGGTAATCAATATTCAGAAGGGTGGTACTACAGCAGGTGTAGACGGGGCCATGTGCTAAAGGAAAAGGTAGTCGTGTATTCGATTTTGCCAATAAGATTAAGAGTTTGGTGGCAAAATTACACACTCTGGGGAAGTATCTTCACAGTCTGAAAAATTCATTTGGGCCTTAAGGCCCGTTATACCCATTTTCACCATTCCTTCAGGTTTTTATGGTGAAGATAAAAAACAAAACAAAGGGCCTAGGAAAAATACAAGCTAAAAATACTCAATACTTTGGTCCACTTTTATTTATAAAAGTTTATATTCTAGATTAGATCTGCAGCGTATCCTCATGGAGTAATTAAGCAGAAGTTCTAACAACAGACCAATGTTGTGATCTGTTCGTCACAGTTATGGAAAGGGAAGATCTATTACATGTATCCAAGAACCTTGTGAAAGGCAAAGGCTCCTGTGAGAGTCATTCCTCCCTGTCTCCTATTGAACCTGTACTCCTTAAATAATTTGCATGAATGCAATGAAAATTTACAAGCATCGATTTTAAAGAATTGTAAGTTTGCTTTGCCATACTGAAGAGGTCTACTGCCAGAACAGAAAAGAAGCAGGATGCGAAACCACCTTTACTAATTAGGGCCATTGATATAAACTCAAGTATACATTCAAATCTTCGCCTAATTAGAACATGGCTGGGAAACACATAATTTAATAGCAGCTCTGTGTACTTACATGTCAAAACAAATTCCATGAGCACGGGAATTAACGAGGTCTGACTTCCTAGGACTTGGGGTCTTGCTGCTCCACCCTGGTGTTCAAATGAAGCTTTCCCAGCAACAGGAGCATTCACATGGGCGTGCTCTGTCATGGATTCTCTCGTTTTGAAGAGATCACAGAATGGTCAGGGTTGGAAGGGACCTCTGGAGATCCTCCAGTCCAACCCCCCCGCCAGAGCAGGATCACCTACAGCAGGTTGCACAGGACGGTGTCCAGGAGGGTTTTGAATGTCTCCAGTGTGGGAGACTCCACCACCTCTCTGGGCAGCCTGTGCCAGTGCTCTGCCACCCTCGAAATAAAGGAGTCCCTCTTCATGTTTAGATGGAACTTCCTATGTTCAAGTTTGTGCCCATTACCTCTTGTCCTGTCACTGGGCACCACTAAAAAAAAGACTTTTTCCATCT